>JARKHS020015401.1:90000-228056 GCA_030143305.2 Amblyomma americanum
TGGAATGTTCACTTTCTTTATTTCTTTGTTCCGAGATTTTACAGCATATGCATCTGCTTTTTCATTGCCTGTGATCTTGATGTGGCTTGGCACCCAGCAAGTTTGTCTTGTCCCTGTGTTCTGGATCTTACGTTATGAATGATGTCAGCACCAAGTGGTGTAACGGCATTTCTATGGTGAAATGAGGTGACTACGCTGAGATAATCAGTATAGAAGATGCTATTTTCAATGTTCTCATTTATAATTTTTTCTACAGCCCCAGAGACTGCATAACACTCGGCTGTGAAACTATATGCGCACGGAGACTGGCGTACTGTTTTTTCCTAAATATTTTGAACCGAAGCCCTTCTGACGTAGTGTGGCGAATTTGATCCATCAGAACAAAATGCTGTTTATATTAAACATTCTTGTAATATATGCTCATGCAGTGTTTTTTTTTTAATTGTGTTAATGTAAAATCGCACACAGTGAGTAGGCAGTCCGAGGCAGAAGCGGTTCAGCTATAATTATGAGCAATAATAGGAAACGTGTCCATTAGATCTATTTCTTGGTATTTCTCTTAAAACGGTAGTAGAAGTGGTCTGATTTTCAGAGGTTTGTTGGAAAACGGTGTTTCAGATCGACATTCTGTAATTTTTGGTTAGCAGACGTGTTTTGGCAGGGAACGAATTTTAGTAACGTATGAGCATGTGAGTAACCATGCGTTGGTTTCAACATAAAGAGTGTTTATGGGCAACATCCTGTAAGCCCAGTTGAAAGACGCAAACCTAAATTTTGCACTCAGTTTAGTCGTATCAATTACGATGGCCTTGCTAAACTATACACTCTGCAACCATTGTCTAAAATGGATCATACTACAGAGCGATAAATCTGCAAAAGGCATAACCGATCAGAACCCCAGTGTTTGCGCGAAAGGACTTTCAGACGGCGACGCTCTCTATTCGAGCACATTTATGTGATGCAGGAAGGTAAGTTTTTTGTCGAAAGTTATGCTTAGGAATTCGTGTTCAGTCTTTAAAAGTAACTAGGGTGTGTTTAGGTGTAGTGTTGGATTTGTCTGTAGACCTCGCTTGAGTGAAAAATTGAGTCTACTGTTTTCTTTGGAGAGAAGTGGAAACCATTATTGTCGGTCCTTGTTGCCAGTGCATTTATAGTAAGCTGTATTTGTGTTTCGCATGTAGATATGTTGGTGGATTTGCATGCGATATGAATATTGTCCACATAGAATACACAGCGGACTTAGCATTATTTTCTAGAGTGTTGCACTTAAAATTCATCCCTAATTGATGTACTCCATTCTCCGGATTAAAATCCTTTCTTTTCCATTGAATTATGAAAGCCATCTTAATTTTGTGTTTCTGTGTATTAAAAAACTAGATCAAGTTGTTTACAGCCCCAAGTCTCGGGGCCCCTCTTTATTTGACCAATCCAGAAAGCTCCGCAGACCATCCGACGTGGATGGCACGAGGCTGGCCTGGGTCGTGTCCATCGCATCGGCAGAGGCTCTAGATGACGGTGCAGAGGGCACGTGGATGTTGGAGTTAAACCTCTACCTGTGGGAGGTGGTTTTGAGGGCCACCGAGCAGGCGATCTGCGAGGCCTCGATCCCTCGAATCTACACTTCGATCCTGTCCAGAGGTCGAGATTTCTGCCCACCCCCCCTCCCCCACTCATATGAGTTCGTATTCCTCGCGCGGTACGCCACGAATAGGTGCTACTGTTAGAGGGCTCCTCACTAGTGAGGAGCTCAGCGACGAGTGAGAGTATGGTGCAGGCAGCAATAAACTGGGCGATGTGCCGTGGTCGCTCACGGAGAAGCAAGAAGGTGAGTAGTTACGGAGAAGTTGACAAGGTAGGCTGGCATCAGCCGATCCAGGGTTACCTAGTTGGCGGAGACGTTTATATTTGTGATATACAATGCAGCACGGTTATCTAACACTCCAAACTGCAGGAGTTATTGTAGTTTGCGTAGGCTTCGGTAGAATTTTTGACGGCGAAAAAAAACATGCTTAACTGTCACGAGATCAGGTGATATGTAAATTTCTAAGATGTTCCGAGGCGCGATGGTTGAGATCGATGATGTCCAAACACATGGCGAAAGAGCTGCATGCACTCGTTTTTGGTTTGGAGGTTATTATGAAACCTCGAAGTCATCAGCAGGAAGGCGAAGTGATGTGCCACAAACAAGCTCAATTTTTGAAAAAGAAAGGTCTTTGAACGCGCAGGATACACCCAATAAGCTTAGAGGCAGGCGCTGAACCCACAACGTTGAAGTGGCTAGCGCGGCGAGTGCGGCCTTGAGATTGTGATGGAAGCGTTCCACTAGGACATTTTGGAGAGGGAAGTGAGCGGTACTTGGCCAACAAGTCGTGCAGATAACACGATAGACCTCAGTGCAGAGCCTGCTCCACCAGTCTGCCGCGTCCGTGATGCTCTTGAACGGACATCCAAGGTGGGCTACCGAGGTGTAAATGAAGGAAGACGTGAAGGTGGGCTAAGAAATATGGAAGAACGCTCCACTACAGCGTGTGCACCTGCCCAAACAGTAAAAGACCGGTTACCTTGATAAGATGGAAGCGGTCTTATCAGGTCGGTGTGGACAGTGTCAAAGCGGGCATAGGGTGGAAGAAAAGAAGCTGCTGGCGGAAGTTCCATCTGTAGACTTTCGCTCGTTGGCAAGAAGCACATGCCGCACCCAATAAAAAGCACTACCGTTCATGCGTGGCCACCCATGACAAGAGGCCAAGACGTGCGTGCCGGGAATTCCAGATTGGCAATTTAGTGCAGGATGTCTAAGATCCTCTTGCGAAAAAAAATAAGACAAATGGCCTGGAAAAATTACTTGAGCAACCGCCTATAAAATGGTTCTCTGCATATGGACTTTAACTAGCAAAGGGGTTGTGGTAGATACTAGAGAATGCGCCAACTGTGTTTCTTGGGCGGCAGCAAAGCAAAGGAATAGGGTGAAGCGCAGTTACAGCGTCCAAACGACTGAGAGCGTCAGCAGAATCTTTGGCGGTGCCGCTGATGTGTCAAGTATATGTGGCATATTCTGACACATACGCAAGCTGACAGACATTTTTTGACGTCCAAAATCTGTCCGGACGGTCCATCACATGCGTCAGAGGTTTGTGGTCGATAAAGATGGGGAACAGACGGCATTCGAGAAGGTGTCTAAAATGTCGGACTGCTAGGCAGACCTGTAGCAACTCACGGCTGAACATATGTAAAGGGTCTAGGTAGGCCATGGGCGTTCGGGCGGGGGACAAAGGGGGCGCCTAGAATTTCGAATTATATTTTTTGGTGAGCGCTACCAAGCGCTCCACAGCGTGAATAATGCACTTAACTCCCAAATATCAGTGCGGAACAACAATTAGGATTGCAATAAATTATTACACGTAACACTCAGTAATCTTGCTGTTCGTGTCAGTGCAGAGCAAGAAAGAGTGGATCTGATGGCTTGCGTATAAAAAGTGTATACCATGAGCGTGTAATAGAACAGAATCATTACTTCATTACCTGCATCATCACAAAATTTGCTGAGAAAACTACACCCTTATCTCGAAGATAGCGATCAGAAGCGGTGATTTGATATGGGCTGCATTCTGTGGGGCGCAGTTAAGAATAAAAAGATATTATTGGTAATATTTAGCCTAAAAATTTGAATGTGTTTGCGCTGGGCTGTTTTTTCTTTTCTATCGTACGTTTTGTTTGAATTGGTTCAGTGATTAAGCATATAGTATCGATTCCATTAAACTTCGACCGGTAAGCAAGTGCCGTGCAGAGTCTTTTCTTCGTTTAATCTGTCCACGTGCTGTGTAGCTGTTAAAACACCTTAAATTCTCTCATGCTGAGACCGCCAGCTCATGCTGATTTGCACCTCTTCATAGTCGACCAAACCCTAAGAAGGACCATCAGAGAACGGCTATTATTGTCAGGGAGAGTCACGGATGTCTCTAAGAACCAGGGTCCGCGTTCCTGTTCAGCATATCGCGAAGCAGTAAGCGTGGATGCATTTCTCTGTCACAAGAAGCATCCGTGAGAGGATAGATTGAAATTACTGCCCACGTCTTGAGGAAACCAGCGGGTCCGACTAATCCTGTCTTCCCGGTCGCGATAACCCTCCGAGCAAACTATCGTTTACAAGTTGCCCTAATACGCTTAATCAACGTACACTCTCGGTTCTTGAAGTTATCACCACGTTTGGGAAGAAACTTCTGTGCTCACCATAGTAGAGAACGACGAAATCTATTGCAACAGTCACGTGCAGAGCAGGGCGGACTCAGACATTTCTATAGATTGCATTCCGCACGAGCATCTGCAAGCATAAAATCCAGCGCTGCAACGGTGAGAACTCATTGCAAAGGTATCCTGTTAGACGGCAAAACACAACACAGCTCTCCAAAAACTCCAACTACTATCCATGCTTCTTCTCGGTGAATCATAATCAGTGCGGCTGCTGAAAAAAATGATGATGGCCTAGCCCTTCTAGGTCAGGATATATGTAGCGTGAGCGCGGCGATATCTGGTTCGGAAGAGTTAATATATGAAAGGCGCGCATTCACTCATCATCAACATCGTCATCATCAGCCTCACTACACCAACTGCAGGGCAAAGGCCTCCACGAGGTCTCTTCAATTAACCCTGTCCTCTGCCAGCTGCGCCCACCCTATTACTACAAACTTCCTAATCTCATCCGCCCACCTAACCTTCTGCCGACCCTGCTACGCTTGACTTCTCTTGGAATCTACTACGTTAACTTTAAGGAGGAATAGTCATCTTGCGTTCGCAGTACATGCCCTTCCCAAACCCATTTCTTCCTCTTGATTTCGACTATGATGTCATTAACACGCGTTTGTTCTCTCACCCTCTCGGCCCGTTTCCGGTCTCTTAACGTTACACCTTTCATTTTACTTTCCATGGCTCACTGTGCTGTCTTTAACTTAAGCTGAATCCTTTTCGTTAGCCTCTACGTTTCTGTCCTGTAGGCGAGTACCGGAAGGATACAGCTGTTGTACACTTTTCTCTTCAGGGATATTGCTAACCTGCTATTCATGATCTCAGAAAACCTGCCATATGCGCTCCACCTCATTCGGCTACTTCGTCTACTTTAACTATCTTATCCATATTGCTAATAGCATTGCCCTCCTTGCCTCTTAACGCATACATCTGGGTTGTCCCTATGCCTAGTTTCCTCTTCACCGCTTTTAGGACAGCTCCGTTTTTTAGAGCATGCTCGATTCTTTCCATGTTAAACTTCCTCATGTCGGACACCTTGCGCTTATTTATTTTGCGCCTTTATTCACGGTGAAATATCGCGCCATCGCGCCGGAGTGGTAGCGTCTCCGCCGAAAACGCCAAAGGCCCTCGTTTGATTCCCAGCTTCGACACGGCTTTTTTCATTCATGTTTTTGCCATCATTGCTCCTTGCGCAAGCGCAGCACAGCTCTCCACGATGCACGCGAAACTGGTCAACCTCGGCCAGTGTAGCTTACGCTACAAAAATCGTTTGCTTTTTTTATTTGAATAGAGGCACATTCAGTTAGTAACACCTCCCATAAAATTCGGTTTGTTTTTGAAAGCAATATGCACATATGTCACAACGAACATCCTTGGGGCGCAACATCTTCGTGGTCCCATCGATACATCACGATGCTTGCGCATATCCAAAATGCTTGACTGTGGAGGCTGTAGAAAACATTTGCGCATTTACATAATTTGTGATCAGGTGGCTCGGTGTATAGGTGGAAGGACGAAACCATGGAGGGATTGATCTCTCGTTTGGAACGGGACGGTAGTGTGTGCTACGTTGAATCTTTTGTAATGTAACTAATCTGGTCTCACTAAGACTTCTTCCTCCTTAAGGAATAACAAATTTTGTTCGTCTTACGCTACCCTGTCTTGAATTGCATTCATGCATCTTCAATTCACCCCCATGATTTCAGGACACAGGTCAAGTAATAGTATTTTACTAGTGCCTACCGCAGATAAAATCACATTACATTTGTTGTGTCTAAACTTTAGGGCAACAGGGAGAGTGAATGTGCCTGAAGATGCATCTGGATGGCCAATACCAGAACGTAAAAAAATTCTTTTTACACAAATAACACACGCAGCACATGTGTAATTTTTCGAGTTAAATTTGTATATGTTGTAGTGCCATCTAAAGTTGGCATCAAATTAGAGTACGAGATTTTTCTTTATTTGTTGCTGAAATAGCATGTTGGTTCAGTTCAACCTAGTACCTCTATCTCCTGCTCTTTGGACAACGTTTTTAGAGGAGTTACCCTCCTGTAACAAGTTATTTGAAGGGGAGTTTGAAGGCCGGTTCATTTTCAGAACAGAAAAGTTCCGAAATATCATGCTTTTGTCAGAAAATTGAAATGACAGCTATCCGGTCTCTTTGTTAAATTGATGGCTCTCTTTCTTCTACAAAACTCTTTTTTTTAGGAAGATGAGTGAGTGAAATGCAACCGCTGCTGGTCGAAAACAAGCGTCTTTCAAGATGTAACAAATATTACTGCACAACTAATGTAACAAATATAAATATAGTAACAAATGTTGTTTCCCCGCTTCAGCTGGCCTCAAATTTACCTCAAAGCTGACTTCAAAGCTGACCTCAAAAAAAAAAAGAAGACGCCTTCTCTTCGATGTTAATTGACATTCCATGCGAAGTTCAAGAACTGGCAAAGTTTATAGCCCCTCGCACGCGCTTATAGTAGAAAGTGAAACTGCGCTTGGATTTTGGAAAGAATCACCACGCACTCGGTTTGCACTTCTCATAGATTAAAAAGCAAACATTTCTTCAAAAAAAGAGCTGCGAAAATAATTATATAAGAAAGCTTGGGCTATTTCTAAGTATTCAAAATTCACACTTTTACACGCCATATGCGTCAAAGCATCTGTCTTGTTCCTTCCTGTCGTTTATGGCATGCATCGTCAAATAGAACATATAAACAGCCCTTCGACAGTGGCTTAGCACTCTCTGCCAGGCCCCTGTGCTGACCATGAGGAGCAATCTAACTTGCTGGGCGCTTATGGCTGTCATAGCCAGCACTTTGTTGGGCGTGGAAGAACTTGAGGCAGGCAAGCTCACTCGCTTAAGCACTTGATCCACTTTTCAGCAGCCGACTTCAGCTTTTGGGGGTTATAGATCAAAATGGCTGCAAGGTAACCAAAACAAAACAGAGGTGTGTTGCGATGGATTTTATGGCACATAGGCAACCCAGGACATCATGCGCAAAGCTAGATGTATTGGAAAAATTTTTTCCGCGTACTTTTACAAATATGTGAAAAAGTACTGATGATACAGAGGCCCTAAAAAGACTGTTCGTGCTACCTAATAATGAGAGAAAAGAAGTTTTGTTTGTACACGGCAAGCAGTATATGCTTAAAGATGATGTTAGGCAACACAAGTACTCAATTAAAAACATCAGCGTCCATTTCGCTAATGAGAAGGTGGTTGAGGTGTGTAAGAAAATGAAGCGAAGCAGTGGGTGATAATTTAGAGTTTGTCAAGAAATCCTGCTTCTTTTAAAAATCTGAACATAAAAGACAAGTCAACATTTTCGTCTTCACGTAAAAGTAACATTGGGTCTAAAAGAATGTGTTCATTAGAAGCCAGAGTAAAAAACTATTGTCTTAGTTTTTTGGCCTTCGTTACTGAGAATAAAACAGTTTTGCGGTTATTTCATATTCACTTTCCTTCAAAAAATTTTGTCTTCGCTTTACGGTAGTTATTTATTTTGTAAAGACGCAAATCAGACGCACAAGAAATGTGGACAGGTAAAATCTTAAAATCTTTGTCGACACAGCGTAGCTTCAAGCCCAAGAGTTCGAGAGCGTCAGCTTCGTCTTCTTCGTAAACTGAACTGCGTCAGCTTCGTCTTCTTCAGCTTTCTCTCCCTCGGCGGCACCGGCCGCTGGGGCAGCAAACACCAATTGTATGTCTTACAATACCCCCGGAGTGAAAATGCGCCATCCTGGCGGCCAAAGGGCACGAGATGACAGAGGGGTCGTAATAGGGCTTCAGGCGGTTGAAGTGGACGATTTCGCGGCCGCGGCGTCGATGATCAGGCGAAGGCGTGAGGGGCTCGACGAGGTAGTTAACTGGAGATGTCTGCTGAACTACGCGATAGGGCCCGTGGTATTTGCTTAGCAGTTTTGTCGACAGGCCCGGGCTGGAGAGCACCAAAAGCCAAACTAAGGAGTCAGGAAGGTAAGCCGGCGGCAGACAGGTACAAGTGGCGCGGGCACTTTTCTAACGGTACTGATCGTGGGCAGTAAAGGAACGTGCGAGTTGACGGCATTCTTCGGCATGCGCAGCGGCTTGAGAGACGGTTGTAAATTCGGAGGAATCTGGGCGGTAAGGGAGTATGGTGCCCGTAATTGAAGATGGCTCCCGGCCGTAGAGAAGAAAATACGGGGAAAAACCAGTAGTTGCTTGCATTGCAGAATTGTAAGCATAGGTAACGAATGGTAGAATGCGGTCACAGCTGGAGTGATCGGATGAAATGTACTTGACCATCATGTCGCCGAGGGTCCGGTTAAAGCGCTCGGTCATGCCGTTCGTCTGGGGATGGTAAGATGAAGTTGTACGGTGGACAATATGACACTCCCGAAGAAGGGCCTCCAGGACGCCGGACAAGAAGACGCGACCTCGGCCGCTGAGCAATTCCTGAGGCGCACCGTGACGAAGAATGATGTTTTGAAGTATGAAACCGGCGACGTCGGTGGCCGTTGCAGCTAATAACGGTGAAGTTTCCGCATAGCGCGTGAGATGATCTATGGCGACAATGATCCAACGATGCCCAGCAGAAGTGCTAGGAAGAGGGCCATAAAGGTCGATTCCAACACCGTCGAAATGGCAGGCCGGACAAGGTAAAGGTTGCAGAGGAGCCGGTGAGTGCTGTGGTAGATCCTTGCGCCGCTGACATTCGAAGCAAGAGCGGACGTACTGATGGACAGAACGGTACATGCCTCGCCAATAATACCGAAGACGTAGGCGGGTAAAAGTTTTCAGCAGACCGGCATGAGCGCATTGCGGGTCGTCAAGATAACTGGCACAATTAGCGGAGCGGAGATGCCGGGAAATAATGAGCAGCCATTTGCGGCCATCTGGTAGGTAGTTGCGACGGTACAGCAGCTGGTCACGCACGACAAAGTGGCGGGCTTGACGACAGAGTTCTCTAGATGGGGGGCTGGCAGTGCGGTTGGCTAAGATATCGAGAATAGAAGCTATCCAAGGATCCTTGCGCTGCTCAGAAGCCATATCAATGGTATTGAAAGAAGGCGTGAGGCTGGAAATAGAGGAGTGATTGAGTTCGGAGGACACAGGGGAGCGTGAGAGTGCGTCAGCATCGGAGTGTTTGCGTCCAGAGCAGTAAAGACCTGAATGTCGTAGTCTTGTAATCGGAGAGCCCAACGAGCGAGGCGGCCGGAACGATCCTTGAGTCACGACAGCCAGCAAAGGGCATGGTGATCTGTGATCACAGCGAACGGGCGCCCATATAAGTAAGGGCGAAATTTTGTGATCGCCCAAATAATTGCCAAACATTCTTTTTCCGTGACGGAATAATTAGCGTCCGCTTTTGTGAGTGCACGGCTTGCATAAGCAACGACGACGTACTCATTGAAGCCAGGTTTCCACTGAGCAAGAACGGCACCCAGACCGATGCCGCTGGCGTCCGTGTGGAGTTATGTAGGGGCGGAACGGTCGAAATGGCGCAAGATCGGAGGGGAGGTGAGAAGATGGCGCAGCATGGCAAAAGCTTCATCGCATGCAGTGGACCAGGCCGGTAAGTCGTGGCCACCGGCGAGAATTTGTGTCAGTGGGGCGATAATTGCAGCAAAATTATTGACGAACCGACGAAAGTACGAGCAAACTCCAATAAAGCTTCTAAGTTCTTTCAGGGAGGTGGGCTTCGGGAAATCAGCAACTGCTCGTAGCTTGGCAGGG
Organism: Amblyomma americanum; assembly: GCA_030143305.2. Classification (NCBI taxonomy): domain Eukaryota; kingdom Metazoa; phylum Arthropoda; class Arachnida; order Ixodida; family Ixodidae; genus Amblyomma; species Amblyomma americanum. The sequence goes on from JARKHS020015401.1 coordinate 99,959, forward strand.
TCCGGGAGGACAGCATCCTTGGACACGACGTGGCCTAAGATAGTCAGCTGTCGGGCGCCAAAGTGACAAGTCTTCAAATTTAGCTGCAGGCCAGGGTCACAGACACTGAAGGACACTCTCAAGACGAAGAAGATGAGACGGAAAATTTGGGGAGAATACGACAACATCTTCCAAGTAGCAGAGGCATGTTTGCCCTTTCAGCCCGAGTAGGATGGTGTCCATCATGCGCTCGAAAGTTGCAGGCGCGTTGCAGAGACCGAAGGGCATCACATTAAGTTCATACAGCCCATCAGGCGTAATGAAAGCTGTTTTCGGGCGATAAGCTTCAGCCATCGGCACCTGCCAGTATCCAGAGCGCAGATCTCACGAAGAAAAGTACGCTGCCCCCTGCAGGCAGTCAAGCGCGTCATCTATACAAGGCAGGGGGTAGACGTCTTTCCGAGTAATTTTGTTTAGCCGGCAGTAGTCTACGCAGAATCTAATGGAACCGTCCTTTTTCTTGACGAGTACAACGGGGGAAGCCCACGGGCTTTGATAGGGCTGGATCACTCCATGGTGTAGCATGTCGCTCACCTGATCATCAATTATGCGGCGCTCAGCGGAGGAGACGCGGTAAGGGCGCTGGCGCAAAGGTCGATGTTTTCTAGTGTCGATATGGTGGCGAACCGCTGTTGCACGACACAAGGTGTCTTGATGAGAATCGAAGAACGCGCGGAAGCGCTGAAGCAATGCGACAAGCTGGGCGCGTTGTAGAGGTGGCAGAGCGGCATCGACGGAATCGGCAAGCCGGTCGGGTGAGGTCTGATCGGTTGCGACGATGGTAGTAGTGAGGGCATTGATGTCATGCGCGGGAGGGTCATTCGGAACAGGTGAAGCGTCGTCGAGATCGATGACATCAACTGTGCCAAGCGTTTCTCTCTGAAATAAAGTGGTCGGGATAGGCAACGGGTTCGCAACGTACAGGGCGCTACAACCACCAGAAACTGTGAGCACAGCATGCGGGAGCATGAGAGAATTGCGGTGCGCACAAAGGGGTGAGGGCGAAAAAAGGACAGTAGCGTCAGAGAGTGCAGCACAAGTAAGGGGCACAAGAACAGAAGAGAAAGCCGGCACGTCGGTGTCGTCAGTGGCGAGAATATGCGCGGCAGTAGCAGAGGAGGCGTCGACAAGAGTATCACACAGAGGCGACAAATCAATTTGAGCACGTGCACAGTCGATGATTGCGTGATGCGCGGACAGAAAGTCCCAACCGAGGATGACGTCGTGAGAGGAACGGGCAAGAACGAAGAACTCAATGGTGTAGGAGAGGCCTTGGATGATGAGGCGAGCGGTGCACGCTGCGAGAAGTCGAATGGGGTCAGCGCTGGCGGTTGGAAGAGAAATTTCAGAATGCGGCGGCGTCATTTCTTTAGTTTGCGGCACAAGTTGAGGCTAATGATGGACACGGCAGCACCAGTGTTAATAAGTGCATGAACAGGAACACCTTCAACCAGCACTTCAGGAATGTTCACAGGAGCGGCGATAGGGCTTTAGACAGTCGGTGATGGGGCAGTTCTTGCCTGCGGAACTGCGGCGCCTAGTTTTCCGCTTGGAGGGGTGGCGACCGACGGCGCATAGGAGAGACCGAACGACGGCGAGGAGACGGTGACCGGGGGGTTCGGTGGTAGGAGTCGGAGCGATAGGTAGAGGGATGCTGGGGCAGATGAGAAGAGTCAGGTGCGGAGGGCACGGGAACGTCGTACGTCGGCGCTCGCCCGTAGTCGCGAGGACGGGATCCGCGGGTGCGGCACCAACGGGCCACATGACCAGCGAGGCCGCAAGTATAGCAAATCGGGTGGTCATCTTGCGTGCGCACGGATTCAGAGGGCGTGGAGCGGTGCGAGGCAAATGCCGGTGAGGGTGAGGCATTGTAGGAGCGAGCGGCGGGTCAGTAAAGACGGTGCAAGGTGGCGCATAGGCAGGAACAACCGGTTGAGGTCGTGGCCGGACGACAGCTTCAGCATAGGTCAGTGGTGCAGTGACTACAGGAGGTGGATTAGGGGGCGGCAGGACCTCTGCAACCTGCTCCTGGATGACACGCTGAATAGAAGGCGACAGAGTTGGCGTTGGAGCCGGTGGGCAGGTAACCAGCGATAGTTGGCGAGCGACCTCCTCCCGCACAAACTGCTGGATCTGCTGAAGAAGGGTCGACTGATCGTGAGCAGGACCGCCGACAGCCAAGCTCCAAAGGGTCTCGTCCAGGCAAATGGTACGGCGGGTGACAAGACGCTGTTTCCGGAGCTCGTCATAGCTCTGACACAAAAACACGACATCGGAGATGGTTTGAGGATTTTTGGACACTAACATCTGAAATGCGTCGTCCTCAATCCCTTTAAGAATGTGTTTGATTTTGTCCGCGTCGCTCATGCATGGATTCAGACGCTTGCATAAATCAACGACATCCTCGATATAGCTTGTAAAATTCTCGCCGCTCTGCTGGGCCCGGCTGCGCAACCGTTGTTCGGCACGAAGTTTTCGGACAGTGGGGCGGCCGAAGACATCGGTAAGGCTGGTTTTGAGGGCCGCCCAGGTAGAAAAATTGGCTTCGTGGTTGCGAAACCACAAGTTGGCGACGTCGGTCAGATAAAAGATGACGTCTGTCAGCTTGACGCTGTCGTCCCACTTATTATAGGCGCTTACACGTTCATAGGAGGCGAGCTAGTTTTCGACGTCGGTGTCGTCCGTGCCGCTGAAGATCGCAGGGTCGTGCTGACGCACGGGACCGGCACAGACGACGGCGGCGGAAACAGTGGAGCCAGACTGGGGCTGGGTGTCAGTCATCGTGGTAGAGGCTAGTAAGGGGTGTAGATCTTTAGGTCCGTAGATCCGTAAAGTCTGTAGCTGCAGGGTGGGAACAGGCAGCACTTCCACCAAATGTAAAGACGCAAATCAGACGCACAAGAAATGTGGACAAGCAAAATCTTTGTCGACACAGCGTAGCTCCAAGCCAAGAGGAAGGAAGGAAGGAAGGCCTCAGACGTTGCTGGCACATACCCACTACGGGGGAGTGACCAAGACACAGGCGGTTAAGAGTTCGAGAGCGTCAGCTTCGTCTTCTTCGCAAACTGAACTGCGTCAGCTTCGCCTTCTTCAGCTTTCTCTCCCTCGGCGGCACCGGCCGCTGGGGCAGCAAACCCCAACTGTATGTCTTACAATTTATTTATTGTACGCTCAAGGCCCCAAGGCATTACAGAGCGGAGTGGGGGATACATAAAAAGTTCAGCATAGAGAGCAACAACAAGGAGGAGAAAAAAAAGCAGTGAATACGCAGTGAGTGCAAAAACAGAAAGGGAATCGTATTAGAAATCCATTGGGGTACAATAAAACACTGTGTAATGAGTGAAAGGCAACTCTATGCACATGGGCTACTCAGGGCATATTGCGCAAAGCTAGATGTATTGGAAAAATTTTTGCTGCGTACTTTTACAAATATGTGAAAGAACAGTGGTGGTACAGAGGGCCTAAAAAGCTGTGAGGATGGGGACCATGTTTGGGGAAGACGCTGAAGGAACAACTCACGCAGAAGTGGGTAGCTGCGAAGGGCAGCTGTCACCAAGCTCTGCAGCGCTGAGGAGTTGCTGGAGTTTGCTGCGCACGGACGCTGACTTCCGGTCGATGATAGCCGCCTTCAACGTGTCGAAGGGTCGAGCCGAGTCCGGCGAGCTAATGGCGTCCACTAACACCTTAGCGACGTCAGGAGGCATGGACGACACGAGGTGGAGGAACTTTGTCTCCTGGCTGGTGATACGTCGCAGCTGGAAATGCGCCTCAACCTGCGGCAGCCAGGCGCGGCGGCTATTGGGCAAAAATGCCGGCAAGGTGACTGGCTGGAACACGGCCGCCAAAGCACCAAGAGGCTGAGCGTTCGGGGGCGTGTCGCCGCCGGTAGGCAGGGCGGAATAGCCAGCGGAATCCATGGAGGAGTATGGGGTTGCGTGTTCGAAGCCGGGTCGCGAAACCTGTCGGAGCTAAGGTGAGGAAGAACCAGCTCCGACAGCGTTGAGGTTTTAACTGTTTAATTGTTGTTTTGGTCTCAAATACGATGAGGCAAACTGTTCAGTTACGCTGCTCGCGCTGCGGTGGCATAGCCCAACTTCCTCTTTGTTGTCCGGCGCCACGTGCCATGGCCTGCAATCGGAGCGCGGCGCGAAGGGCGCTACACACTAATAAACAAACACATACTCAGAGTGAACCAATGATAACTTTTCGAAGTGTAATAATATCAGAAATATCTTCGAAGTCGTGGGGAAGGTGATTCTAGCTGACACAAGTTCGGGTTACGAATGAGTCATGAAGACATTTTGTGTGACAAGTTGGGATTCCAGCATAATGACGGTGACCAATACGTGCTTATACATGACACGGTCCTCACAGGAACTTTTCTTTGAGAATGCTGTTGTGGTAGATTTCATGAAAAAGACATGATAAAGTTATTGATCTGCGGTGGGAAAGAAGTGGCAAGGACAAACTTGATTTCATGGCAGTGCTGTTTGTTCGGTGTCAATTATAAAGAAAAAAACGGCAAGCGCGGTTCTGCACAGCTTCCAAATCTGAAACGAGTGAATCGATGCCAGGGCTCCAGACAGCAGGTGCAGCATATTCTAACTTGGACCGTACCAGTGTTTTCTAAAGTAATAATTTTATTGACCTAGACGAAGGTGATAAATTTATGCGAAGATACCCATGCATGCGATCAGCGTTATTTATTATGTATTCAACGTTAGTTTTCTAAGACAGGTTACAAGAAACGCAAACACCCTGATATTTATAAGACGACACGGTTTCGAGAGACACGTTGTTAATGTGATAAGCAGAAGAGGCATTAGACAGGCGAGAAATGCGTACATGCTTACACTTATTAATGTTTAGGTGCGTGTTCCCAATATAACAGCAGTCAAGAACCTTGTTAATGCCGAACTGAAGAAAAGGGAAATCATTATCATCTTTAATTTCGCGGTAAATAACACAATTATTAGCAAAAGCGGTTACTGAAGAAGAATATTAGCCGGTAAGTCATTTATACAGATGAGAAGGAGGAGGGGCCAAAGAACAGACCCCTGAGGCACGCCGGAACGGACTGGAAAACAATGTGAGTTTATATTGTTCGCCGTTACGAATTGCAGACGGTTAGAAAGAAAGCATTGCAGCCACATAAGGATATTACGGTCTACATTATTACTGCTTAATTTAAGAAAGAGCAGCTGATTAAAAAAAGTGTCAAACGCTTTCGAAAAGTCCCGAAATACGCAGTCTGCCTGAGAACCGTGGTCAAGGATGCAATGAAGGCCATCTGTGAAACATATTGGCTGAGTTTCACATGAAAGAGATATACGGAAACCATGCTCGGCAATGTTGAAAAAGGAGTTAGATTCTAAAAAGAAGATATAGTTCGAAAGTTACCAGCAGAATGTTTATTTCCAGACTACGCAGTAGAATCACCTTCCCAGTTTTTCAATCATTGGGAACACAAACTGTTCCAAGAGACTGTTAAAACACTTTAGTATGAATTCTGGAGCAATAATATTTTGTACTAAGTGAAAATTTCGAATTAATGTTGTCCACACAGCAGAAGAGGAAACATTCAGATTCTTTATGATGCATTGGTTGCCTTACGCGTCGAATGTAACTGGATTCATAGGCAGAGCATCAAAAACAGGACGCACGCGAAGAACAAGAGAAACTTTAATAGAAAACGCCGCAGCAAATATGTTGTTTAGAACAGAAGCACATTCGTTTGGAGAAAAGGCAACACCGTGAGAAGAAGTAAGTAGTATTGTGGAAGTGTGTTTCTTTTTCACTACATTCCAAAATTATTTAGTTTTACTGGCCAGCATAACAGGCAAAGAGTGGATAAAAATGTGCCCTTTGCGTCTTTTAGCGCAGGTTTGTTCTCTGAAGCCGCGGAAAAGTAGGCCTGCCGTCGCTGTTTCGAATTCAACTTTTCAGAGCGGAACAAGTGTTTATTTTTATTGGAGATTCTTTTTAAAAGATTATTAAACTAAGGTTTTCTCTGTCGCACTTCAAAGGTCATGATGGCACAAAAGTTCTAATGAGATGTTCGACGATATTCCCGCGAACATTTGCAGTGTTTGTTCATTCTTCAAATATGCCGCCACACAACTTTATCGCTTTGTTTACGACGCAAAACGCGCGTAGATTTATCTCGATTGATCGCAGCCTGACAGCGCTGTTTCTATGTTGTTTCGGAACGTTCTATTAACTTTGCACGCTTTATCTTGAAAGATCGCTATCAGCTTTAAATTGAGCTCGGCCGACGGCGGCGGGCATTCGGTTCGACGACCGCCGAGCACGCTTGTCGCTTCGCCGCCGCCGAGTGATTCAGTACATTGAGGGCGCAACTCAGCCCGATAAAGAGTTTTCTTTTAGAAGACATTTTGTCCGTCGTCATCGCTCCTTCTATTGCCGTCACCACTACGTGACATCTGATGGAGGTGCGGGGTGGCCTTCCATGTTCCGGATTCCCCCTTCAAGTCATGACGCCAGCCCTCAGCGCTTCTAACCCGTGTACGAGCCTTGCCGACGTCTCCAGGGAGAGGAGCCTGAGTTCAGGACCCTGCCGGACCACATCACACAGCGAAAGACGCTGCAACAAGCACCGTAGTCTCGCCGAAGATGTCGATACCGATCATACTGCAGCAGCCGCGGGTGCCGCCAACTTTCAATGGATCGCTATAGGCGAAGACCCCGAAGAATGGTTGGATCAATTTGAGCATGTGGCATCACTCAACAGTGGGATGATGCGGCAAAATTTGTACGCGTATTTATCTCATTGGATAGCTCGGCACGCACGTGGTACGACAACCACGAGCCGTCCCTTACGACATGGGAGCTATTCAGGAGAGAACTATTGAAGGTATTCACCAGTGTCGTGTGGAAAGAAAGAGCCGAACGACTCCTCGAGTCCAGGATCCAGCTTCCGAATGAGCCCGTCCGCGGTTACGTCGAAGAGATGAAGCGGCTATTTCGTCGCGACGACCCCGAGAAAACCGAGGGAAAGAAATTTCAGTTTTTTAATGCGCGGCGTAAAAGAACAACTCTTTGGAAGCCTCATCCGCCAGCCGCCAAAAACAGTCGAGGAATTCATGCAAGAAGCCTGCGCGATTGAGAAGACCCTTGATGTCCAATCTTGGCATTACAATCGCCCTCCGTTCAGACACGACGGCCACCAGCAGCGACAGCTTGAGGGAAGTTATCCGAAAAATCGTCCGAGAGGAACTACGTCTATTACTGCCATCCTCCCCAAAGCCACAAGCAGCGACTGTGATGAATGTGGTACGCGAAGGAGTGCAACAGGCACTTGGCTTGGCACCCCGACGGCCACAGTCACTGTCACTGTCAAAGTCACTGTATATATATATATATATATATATATATATATATATATATATATATATATATATATATATATATATATATATATATATACAGTGACTTATCAAAGTCCAACGTTTGAAACAATGTAATTTGACGTTTCGGCCGTAGAACGGCCTTCATCAGAATAACAGCATAGGAACGGAGGACACAGAATTTGACGGCGGGTGCACAAAAAACTTACAAACATATAATGAACAGAAGATTAAAAAACGTACCAAACACGTGACTAAAACGCGATATGAAGGTACACACATGTGGGTCACAATGGCTGACCAGGAGGGGTGCGTTGCGAAATTTAGTGCGCTAACAATCTTAGCTACCGAATTCGACGACAGATGATTAAACGTGTCATGCTTACAGTGCAGAGATCACAAACCAGAATTACTGGACAGCAAAACTTAAGAATCCAGAAGTTGTACACTCTAAAAACACTAATAAAACACACGGTCACTAAAAACTTCTGGTCACGATAAAGCGGCATAAACGTTAACAGTATTAGCTTTTATTACATCCGGACAAAAAAAAAAACTCATGACACTATCTGCCTGTTTTGTCCGAGCACAAGAAAAGAAGAAATAAGAAGCATACCCGTGCGGTGATGTAAAAAGATAACCGTAGCGAAATTTTAGCTACATGATGCACCGGCAAGTTAAATATACAGGTTCGATTAAGCGCAAACGCGGGGAGCGATATACATGAAGAAAAAGCACGAACAGAATAGCACTAACATCGGTGGATATCAGGGTGTTCGAACTGATAGGGTGCTCAATTTCCCCGTGCTTTCGTTCAAACCAGTAAATACTGTATTAAACCTAAATATCAGGAAAGACTCTCTAATTTCTTGGTCGTGATTAGATTTAAATACAGATTCAAGAATAGTAGCTGTAATATGATTAAATGAATGACCTGGGAGCTGAACATGTCTTGATTGGGGCAGGTTTGGGAGGGATTTAACATGGGCTCTGTGGTTATTGAAGCGTATTCTAAAGGGGGTTTCAGTCTGGCCTACATACTGGAGGTTACGTTTGGTACACTGGAGCAGGTAAATGTCATTCGCACTATCGCAGGTGAAGTCACCCTGAATTTCTAAATGAAAGTTAGAACCCGTACGGCTAACGCTCTGAGACGTAATTATATGCGTACAAACTTTACAGCGGCTCTTGTTGCAAGGGTGGCAGCCTGTGGGTTGTGGAGGACTAGTTTTTGAAGAAGTTAGTATGTCCCGTAGATTTCTCGATCTTCTATAAACAGCCCTTGGTGGCTCGATCTACGAATATTTAATTCAAGCGAAAACTTTGCATGAGAATATTATAGTGTTTTTTTTTGAGATTGCCGAAACTTTTGGTGCGGATGCAGAATGAGTGAGGAGAAGGTTGGTATTGGGGTAGGAGGTATCTAGTTCTTCTTTAGCCAGTAGAATCCTTCGTGATTGTGTATCTTCGCGCTCTATGGCGTCATCGATCAGCTGAGGGGTAATTTTGTTCAATGAGGCCGCTATGAAGTGTGGTGCAGTTGCTTTTAAAGTCAGATTGTTTCGAGAAGATACGTTTTAGCCGAAGTGTTTGACTGTAGGGGATGCTGGTTTTAACAAGTTTGACATGGCTACTATCAAAGTGCAAATATTGCTGGCGGTCAGTAGGTTTTTTGTACACCGTTTTGGTCAATCTGTCTTCGTGAAGCGAAACGGTGACGTCAAGAAAATTCACTTTTCATCTAGAGTGCGTATGAGATAATGATATTGAATGATGCAGGTTGTTGAAATCGGCATAAATGAAATCAGCTTGGCTTCGTAATGAGGCCAAATAACAAATATGTCATCAATATAACCCCTGTAGTAAAATGGTACTAAGACCGGCTTTTCGAAAATTCGGTTTCCAACAAACCCATAAATATGCTTGCATAATTAGGGCCAATGCGAGTGCCCTTAGAAGTGCCACAAATTTGAACATATTGCTTTCCCTCAAACTCAAAGTTGTTAAGTTCTAATATGACTTTAAGTAAGGTGGTCAATGTACCACCATCCACTATCTTTTCAATGCGAGCTTCATTGTAGACGGCCACGACTGCCCGGATACCACCTGCATGAGGAATGTTCGTATAGAGTGAAGGGACGTCGAGAGTGATAAGCAAGGAACCCCGAAGAGTGACAAGATCAATGATATCGGACAGGAAGTTAGTAGTGTCCTCTATGTAGTTTTGAATCCGCGTCTATAGCGCATACCATCAACGCTACATAGGTTATAAAATGCACAAATGTGCTCAGTACTCAACGTTAGGCTTCATCTCACGATGTCTATTTCGGCCGCGGCAAAAAAAAAAAGCCTGCATATGATATTCTGTTGTTTTACAAAGAATTAATATTGTTTTTCTTCTCCGCATTTTCACGAAAGGACTTCATTTCACTCCCTTTCAACGGTTCATTATTTTTTTACTTAACACGCGCACACCCTGCCAATCTGTACAAAGTTTCGTAGAGTAACATATTTCATATTTCTGAAGGCCACCCGCAACGCGAATGAGCCTAGGAAAGTTTTAAAAATTTAGCGACGATTAAAAAGCAAGCCTACGACATGCTTTCTCGTTTCCAGAACAAGTGGAAGAAAATTCTTCAACAAACAAAAGAGAAGAGTAGGAAAATACGTTGAAAAAATAAAACAAGAGCCTAGTCATGATTTCATTACCAGATGAGCTACATATATTTTGCAACCTGTCGGCTTTCCTCCCGGTTAAGAACCTCGACAATTGCGTAAACAGAGTACAAATTTATCAAGCAAGCTTTTCGCAACACCGAAAAAATAATAAAAAACAAAGTAGACAACAAAACGTGCAAAAAGATTACTACATGGAAGGAAGCACTTCCAAGCAGTCCGTTGCTTTCTTTGGGTTCTTTTGTGGAGTCACAGAACACCAATAACGGCAACAGTGAGCGTTACTGTTACGAGAATGTTCTTGGACGGCAGAACACATCACTGACTAGTCAACGCATCGGCTTGGTCCAATACCCTTTTCCCAAGCAATTTGCCCCAGAAAAGCTCTGCATCAGGCCGGGGTATTACTTGCACTCATTTGAAAACCAATCGGTTCTGCGGGGCACTGGGGGTCAAACCCAACACCTGGCCAATACAAGGCGAATGCTATAACTCAAAACCGTCGTCAATTCAAGTAAGAAAAGTCCCTTTCGCGTAAAGAAAGCGTGCCTACAACTGCCTGACATAATACGATGCGAGCAGCGTTACAACCGGCTCAAATGCAGTAGGCGATGAAGTGGCGAAAAAAAGCTGCCTAATTCGTGATACATCTCCAGTACGGATCAGCAGTAACGCATTTGAGGTATCTGTAACTTTGTCCACGGTTAGCTACCTCAGACGAAGTTCATTTCCTATGGGTATAAGGCGCAGGCGAGCTGCACGCGTATTAAATGTGGTGGCCACGGTGAAGCACCTGATAGCTGAGTGGGTTCTCTCTAGGATGCATCGCGAGTGTGCCTTATTTTACCGGTCCAGAGTGAGCTCGCCAGCTCAGTGCGAAGAACACGGGCATTTATTCATAAACTTCCTTCTGAGCTTCATGCACTGAGTTAGTGGAGGCGAGGGTGATGGAAAAAATTTTGGAATATAGGTCAAATTCTTGTGCTTTCAAGCTTCGCGCAGGTAGATGTATTTGCGTGCAGTGCCGTCGTCTGTTCAGAGCCAGCTGAAGCACCTGAACAAACGCGTTTTTGGTGTCTTATTTAGAGCGTACGATCAGCGGGAAGAGCATATACTGAGCCGCTATGCTGGTGTGAATATTACAGGCGCTTAACTACACGTATAAGGGCATAGCTGCCATGCGATTTAAATACAGCGGGCGCGGATAATAATAGTTGGTTTTTGGGGAATGGAAATGGCGCAGTATCTGTCTCATATATCGTTGGACACCTGAACCGCGCCGTAAGGGGAGGGATAAAGGAGGGAGTGAAAGGAGAAAGGAAGAAGAGGTGCCGTAGTGGAGGGCTCCGGAATAATTTCGACCACCTGGAGATCTTTAACGTGCACTGACATCGCAAAGCACACGGGCGCCTTAGCGTTTTTCCTCCATAAAAACGCAAAAAGTCGTTTTGCGCAAACTGATCGCGCACTATCTCGCTTATTGACATAATGTGAGTTTCTTTTTTAAGGAAATCATAAGGCAGCTGAACAACGGCGCCAATATATCTATTTTTTCTTTCAGTCCTACCTTCTTTCCTAGCTTCACGGTGGGGTTGAGGTGTCCACAAAGAAGAGGGACAATTGCTGCACCGCTTCCTTTCCTCATACAACTAATTATTAGCGCAGTAACTCCCTCATCTCGGGGGACACCCCAACCGTGCCGTGATGAATATATAAGGAAAGAAGGTAAAGAATAATGGGAGAAAGAGGTCCCGTAATCGAAAGCTCCGGAATAATTTGTACCACCTGGGGATATTTTATCGTGCATTGTCATCGCACAGTTCACAGGCGCCACAGGCGGCCTCCGCCGCTAAGCTTCACCGGACAGCCTAACCCTCAGCTGCGAAGAGAGCGAAGGTGGAAGGGTGTGAAAGACGGAACAGAGAAAGAGACTCCATATTACTGGCCTTCGGCGTAATTTTCACTACCTGAGGACCTTTAACGGGCTCCGCAGTACACAGCATGCATGTGCCTTTATGCCCTTCCCCTTTGTCAATACGCGACTGCCAGGCGGGGAATTCAACCTCAGTACTCTCCCTTTCCAGCCGAGTGGTCTAACCTTTGAGCGACAGCTCAGCTTAGAAAGCGTTGCAGGCAGCTTTGAAGACAAGGTTAAAACACAAGTCGGGCCCACTTGTGTACACTACCTGGCTGACAAAGTTTCACCTTTAGCCTGCCATATTAGAAAGCTAGCAGTATGAGAACGGGCCCCTTTACCGAAACGCACAATCTACACTCCGGGCCAACAGGGCTTTAGAGGTAACGAGGCTGGGGACGCGGCCGCCGGAGCGCATACCCACCAGGCGCCTCACCGAAACACATCCGGCTCAGAGATTAGGCTGCCGCTTCTGTGGTTCAGGGACATTCTGGAATATTATTGAGAACGCCATCGGCTATAACCGGTAACTGCTAAGGGTCTGAGTAATGCCGTTGGGCGATTTTTGAGGCTCCTGCCGACCAACACTTTTTGTGTCCTGCAATAGCGAAGCATTTGGCCCCAAAATTGATGAGCGCTGCAATGGGTGGAGGAGTGGTAAATAAATTTCAGATGGTTTTGGCCTGCAGGAAAAATCCATTCCTTCCCTAAAATCATTCCTCTACCCGAGAGCCATGAGAGTCAGCCCTGCTCTGCAACTCGGGGCTGGAGTCTCAAAGGGCTCTAGTCAAACAGGCGCGAGTAGCGGCCTCATTCAACAGGCTAAGGGCTCATCCAGCGGAGTAAGGAGTCCACCTATGTAAGTGGCCATTTTAGACCTGCAAACTCTCCTTTCACTGAATAAAAATTTTTCACCAAAACCACGCATACCACTACCTGTGCTTACGCGACATGCCCGATTTCGCAAGGTCAGGAGTCTGTAGAGAAAGAGAAGAAACTATTGTTGCGGGAAAGAATATATTTACAGTTATTTACAAAAACGAATTAACAGCTACGGGCGGCACTCAGAACACAGCCAGAGATGAGTTATCGTCTTCTTCCTCGTCCATCCGTTCACTCGCTCAATGTCGTCGTCGTCGTCTACCCGCTGCAGGACCCCCGGCTGATGAAACGCCGTCTCGGCGTTAGAGTGGTGGCGTAGGAGCGTTGTGATGAGGTTTGAAGCGGCATACATGGACGACGTCGGTCGAGTGGCCATAGGACGATGGCGAGGACGCAAGGGGAGCAATTTCATAGTTCACGTCGGTGACTCGGCGCACCACACGGTAAGGGCCACGGTAGTGAGAAAGGAGCTTCTCGGAGAGACCGACGCTGCGCGACGGCGTCCAGAGAAGGACGAGTGATCCGGGGTGATATTCGACGCCCGGTGCCGGCGGTCGTAGGCGGACTTCTGGGAAGCTTGAGAGGCACGGAGCCGACTACGGGCTATTTGGCGAGCCAGCGTGGCCTGGGCGATGGCGTCCTGAGCGTAAGCAGTGGTGGGGACTGAAGAAGGCGGCATGAGTGTGTCCAAAGGCAATAGGGGGTGCCTACCAAACAAAAGTTAGAAAGGGGAATAGCCTGTTGTGTCATGCCGTGAAGAGTTATATGCAAATGTCACAAAAGGCAAGGCTGCGTCCCAATCGCGGTGGTCCGGTGAGACGTACATTGCTAACATATCGGTGAGCGTGCGGTTGAACCGTTCCGTAAGCCCGTTGGTTTGTGGATGGTAAGCTGTCGCGAGCTGGTGCTGCGTGGCACACGAACGAAGAATGTCATCAATCACTCTGGACAGAAAATAACGACCGCGGTCGGTGAGCAGTTGACGAGGGGCGCCATGGTGAAGAATTACGTCTTGGAGAAGAAAATCGGCTACATCGGGAGCGCAGCTGGTGGGCAAAGCACGCGTGATGGCGTACCGAGTCGTATAATCAGTTGCGACAGCGATCCACTTGTTACCGGAGAGGGACGTGGGAAAAGGGCCAAGAAGGCCGAGGCCAACACGGTGAAAAGGTTCCGGAGGTACGTCGATGGGTTGTAGAAGACCGGCAGGCAAAGTGGAGGGCCTTTTCCGGCGTTGACACAGGTCGCAAGCGGCAACGTAACGCTTGACGGAACGATACAGACCAGGCCAAAAGAAGCGGTGCCGCACTCGAGCGTACGTGCGGGACACGCCAAGGTGGCCGGCTGTCGGCAGATCGGGCAATTCCTCAAGGACAGAAGAACGTAGATGTTGGGGTATGACGAGGAGCAGCGAAGGACCGTCGGAGCGTAGGTTGCGGCGATACAAAATGCCATTCTGGAGCACATAAAGTTGCAGAGACGGAAATCGGTTTGCAGAGCGGAGGCCATCAAAGATAGGTTGTAAAGATGAGCCGTTGCGCTGTTCGTTGGCGATATCGGTGAGAGCAGTGATAGCTAAGAGGCAGGGTAGGGTCTCAGCATCTTCGAGGTCAGGTGGCTCCACAGGGTATCGGGATAAACAGTCAGCATCCTGGTGGTGACGACCGGACTTGTACACGACAGAGTATGAATACTCTTGAAGGCGCAAAGCCCAGCGACGAAGGCGACCGGTGCGATCTTTTAGTGAAGACAGCCAACAGAGAGCGTGGTGATCAGTGACGATAGTGAATGAGCGGCCGAACAGGTACGGGCGGAATTTAGCGACAGCCCAGACAAGGGGAGACACTCGCGCTCAGTAATGGAGTAATTTTGCTCTGCGGCGGAAAGTAGGCGGCTGGCATAAGCGATGACGCGATCTTGGACCTGTTGACGTTGGGCTAGCATGGCACCGATCCCATATCCGGAGGCGTCGGTGCGAATCTCTGTGGGAGACGACGGGTCAAAGTGGGCTAAGATGGGCGGAGAGGTTAGCAAATGAACGAGGGATGAAAATGAGTTTTCTTGAGCAGGGCCCCAGATAAAGGGGGTGTCGTCCTTAAGGAGGTCGGTGAGGGGGCGAGCGATGCCGGCGAAATCTTTGATAAAACGTCAAAAATACGAGCACAAGCCGACAAAGCTGCGCACATCTGTCGACGGCCTAGAAAGAGGAAACTCCTTCAGGGCTTGAATTTTGACTGGATCTCGGCGTACACCAGAAGCATCAACCAGGTGTCCGAGAATAGTGAGTTGGCGGCGATCGAATTTGCATTTCGATGAGTTCAGCTAGAGTCCGGCGTTACGAAACACTGTCAAAATACTGGAGAGGCGTTCGAGGTGCGTGGCAAAAGTAGGTGAGAAAACCACAACATCGTCTAGGTAGCAGAGGCAGGTAGACCACTTAAAGCCGCGAAGAAGGGAGTCCATCATTCGTTCATAGGTAGCCGGCGCGTTACAGAGTCCGAATGACATGACTTTAAATTGGTATAAGCCATCAGGCGTCACGAAGGCGGTCTTTTCACGGTCCTTTTCATCTACGGCAATTTGCCAGTACACCAATCGAAGAGCAATTGAAGAGAAATATTTGGCGCCGTGGACGCAATCTAATGCATCATCGATCCTCGGGAGAGGATATACATCTTTTTTTGTGATGCGGTTTAGGTGCCGGTAATCAACGCAGAAGCGCCAGCTGCCGTCCTTCTTTTTTACCAGGACAACTGGAGAAGCCCAGGGGCTTGACGAGGGCTCGATGATGTCTTTTGCGAGCATCTTATCGACCTCTTGATTTATGACGGTGCGTTCAGCGCTGGACACGCGGTACGGACGTCTGTGGAGAGGAGCGGCATCACCGGTGTTTATCCGATGCGTCACCACAGAGGTACGAGTCAAAACACGGGCATCAAAGTCGAAGATGTCGCGAAAAGATGATAAGAGGCACCTAAGATCGTGAACTTGCCTCGCTGGTAGGTCAGAACAGATCATGTCGGCGTAGTCATCCGTTGGTTTCTCTGGTGATGTTGCCGCAGGCAACAGGCATTGACGAGTGGAAGGTAAGCAGCTGTCCACCACTGATATGACACATTCGGCAGCAGGGCACAGCGTGGCGAGTGAGATGCCTTACGGGAGCGGTTGGATAGACGAGCCAAAGTTCAGAGCCGGAAAGTACGCATGGTTTGCCGACATTGTAAAAACAGTGTGCGCAAGCGCAATACTTCGCGTGAGGGCAACGTCAAGGTCCGGAGTGACTACGTAGGGGCCATCAGGGACAGGGGGAACAGATGAGAAGGAAATGTAAGTGCGGCTTGAGGCGTAGACGGACAAAGTCGACAGCACAAAGACGAGGTACAACTGGGGACGGCGACTCAGCAGAAAGAGGAAGGTCAAGCTGGACAACACTGGTGGCGCAGTTGATGAGGGCTGAATGCTCAGACAGGAAGTCGAGGCCAAGAATGACGTCATGAGGGCACTGGTCCAGAACAGAGAATAGAACGGATGTATGGCGGACGGATATGGTCACACGGGCTGTGCAGAGTCCAACCACAGGAGGCGTTCCGCCGTCGGCAACGCGGAGAACGGCTGTGGGTGCAGGGGTCAGTACCTTTCTGAGGCGGCGTCGTAGGGTGGAACTCATGACGGACACGTGCGCGCCCGTGTCGATCAGGGCTCTCACAGGGACTCCATCGACATGAATAGCGAGCAAATTTTGGTGTGCGCGAAGGGCTAAGCGAGGATTTTGGGACTAGGGCTCTACTGCAGCATCACCTCCAGACACTGCAGCGTGTAGTTTTCCGCTTGCGAGCGTCCGTAGGGGCCAGGAGAGGAGCGACGGCGTAGGGGGCGAACGAGACTGCCGACGCAGGGGGGACGGGGAGCGGCTGGAGCGGGAAATCTGGCCGTCAACGGTAGCACTCTGCTGGGCTGGAGGGGGCGTGAACTGGCGGGGCTGGTTATCGTTGCGGTGAGAGCTTAGATGACTTTATGTGCTACGACGAGACCAATAATTGCGACAGTGACGGGAGATGTGGCCAATGCGGTGGCAGAGGAAACAAATGGGTCTGTCGTCGGGTGTCCGCCAGTCGTTAGGGTTACGGCGACGTGGAGCGTAGTAGGAAGGTCGTTCAGGAGCAATCGCAATGATGTCGGGTGGTGATGAAGGACGCACAGGGCTGACGGGCTGGAGACCAAGGTTTGCAAGCTCTTGACGGACGACGGCTTGTACCATCGAGATGGTGGGCAAGTGGTTGTCGCCATCACGTAGAGGCAGGGAGGCAGGGGACATAGCTTCGAGTTCGCGTCGAATGGTGCGGGTCACATTTTCTGGAGGCGCAGGAGTTTGCCGGTGCAGCAGGTCTTCACATGAGGAAGTCGCAGCCGTGTTGGGGAGGCGTGTGTACGGCTTACTAACACGTCTGCTTTTAGCTTCCTCGAAGCGGCGACATTCCTTAATAATGCCGTCAACTGTAGTGCAGTTCTTGCAGACGAGCAGGTTGAAGGCGTCGTCGTCGATCCCCTTCAACACGTGACCCACTTCGTCAGATTCGGGCATGTTATTGTCAACTTTGTGGCAGAGGGCCAACACGTCCTGAATGTAGGAAACATTGGATTCCGTAGATGTTTGAGCTCTGGACGCAAGCTCCCTCTTAGCGGCGAGTGTTCGGCCGAGCGGCCGTCCAAACAGATCTCGCAGTTTCTGCTTGCAGACGTCCCAGCTGGTATCAGGCGCGGGCGGTGTCTTTTAGATAGAAGATGACATTCGCGAACATAAGAGTCGGATCCCAGCGGTTGTACGTACTCACGCGTTCATACATGTTGATCCAGTCGTCCACGTCAACGTTGTCGGTGCCAGAAAATGTCCCAGGGTCACGAGGGGAAGAAAGAACGAGCGATGGCATTGCCGATTGTGATGTTTGCTGGGAGGCGTCTTGGGTCATGGTGAGCGAAGTCAGCTGGCGGACGCTGCGGATCTCCGCCTTCGGTAGGCGTAGAGGAAAGCCGCACCTCCACCAAATATGTTGCGGGAAAGAATATATTTACAGTTATTTACAAAAACGAATGAACAGCTACGGGCGGCACTCAGAACACAGCCAGAGATGAGTTCTCGTCTTCTTCCTCGTCCACTCGTTCACTCGCTCAATGTCGTCGTCGTCGTCTACCCGCTGCACTATATTACCAGGAAAGAAAAGGCGCAATGGGTGTGTAACTTTTCATGGACCAAACCTAGGACCTGTGGGAGAAAAGGACGAGCCGAAAAGGAGGAAGTGAAAGGTGCAAAGAGAACGAAAAGCACACGTGCATGTTATCGTCATAATTTCGACCATCTTGGGTGCCTTATGTGTAATGACACCACCCAGCAAACGAGGCTTCTGTTGCAGGTCGCTGGTACAGAAAAGCGCACACCGCAGATGCGATTAGCTGAGGACTCCTCATGCTAGCAGGACATTGCCGCAGAATGCGATGTTGCTTCTTCTCCGTGAAGGCTTCGCTTTTCTAAGCCTACCCTGGCTAATCGAGGAGCAGCTAAGTGTCAGCCACATCCTATAAACTGCGCTCCCGACGCAGCTTTTGCCACGGCTCCGAAAAGCCAGCCGTGCCATGGCTGGTTTTTCTAAATACTAAATACGATGGCTGCCACCCGCTCCTTAATACGGTAGAGCTCCTCTCTGTTGAAACATATCTCCTGAGTACTGAAGAATCCGCCGTCTAGTTCTCGTCTGTCTGCTAATCCTCGGCTGTACACACCTCATCTGTCCTCCTTACCTGGCATTGACACATGACATTCCATATAATCCCCGCTAGTTACACGAACAGCACTGGTAGGCTTGCCTCAATGGATAATGTTCTAGCATTCAACGTTACGGGGTTTTGTTTACAATGGCGGCCTGTCTGGAGCCCGAGATTCTTAGCACCCCTCCTACGTCATAGTTCTGACCACCGTCTTGGTCGGTTGCTCCGCCGCCGCTCGGGACTGAGGGTAGAGGGTTAATCGGTGTGTTCGTAGAAGGTTCTGGCCAAGGACAACACCGGGGTGACCTAATCCTGCTCTGGTGAGGGAGTGCGTTGTCTCTTCTGGTCACCGACATCAGACCGCGCCCCAGGCCTGGTCGTGAAATGCCTTCGACAGGCGCAGATTTTGTTTCCTTAAAAAAGCCGCTGGATAATTTTGCGGCACCAGGAATTGAGCATTCGTCCTCTTGCACGCAAGGTGGATGCTCTACCTCTACGCCATCGCTGTGAAGAGATAGTAAGTTGCTTCACGGCCGTAGCCTACTTTCTCTGTATACTTTGTTATCGTCGAATTCCATTCGGGCTCCAGAATTTGCATCTGCACAGACGCATTGTGACTAAATTATGCTAAGCTTTCTAGTTAGTGTTGGTTGAGTTTCTTCTTTTCTCACCTACATCACCTTTTGTGCCTGACATAAAACCCTGTAAACGGTTCTGTATATCTCCTATTATGTCTGCCACATTGTGTTTGCGAATAGATAAATGGCAGCATCTGCATCGCCTCGAAAACAAAGCAGTTTATTTATCAGCCGGGATGACCAGCATACTAGCTGCTTCCTTCACAAGGAAGGTACTGCAGCCTCTCGTTTGGATGCTCTGAAATGCGCTTGCTGCAAACGTCTGCCCTTGTGGGATGAAATCGTGGTGTATTACACCTCGGGCATCAAAATAAAACTATCAGCATAGTCTTTTTTTTGTCTTCTGCCGCCGCACCTTTCTCGACGACGGAGAGCTAGTGGGTCGCCATTCGACGCTCTGCCTCTTTGTTTGAGGATTTTATTGAAAACCCCGCGTTTCGTCTTTAGCAGTGATGCTGTCGACGAATGCAGCATCCTTCTCTGCATTGGAGAGGAAATCAGCGCTCACTGATGCCCCCGTGTCCTTCTGGTCCTGTGTGAGGGAGTGCGGCACAAGTCTGGCATTCAGCTTTCGTTTCCGCAAGCTCTCACGCAAACTTTGGTGGCATGATGTCTTACTAATGTCGAGAGCATCTGGTAGCATGCGCACCGTAATTGTGCGGTCTTGCTGTACGATTTCTCTCATCCGAACCACGTTGTTTTCTGAAAACAACTCCGTGAGGTTGGAGAGCGCCCCTGCCTTGTGTCGTCTTCCAACGACGTTCTCCCAAAAACAAACCACGTGCGCCACTCGGAAACTCGCGCCCGCAATAATGTCTCGGTGCCGTAAGCGTCACGAAGGAGCTCATATACGTCTGTCTAGCTGTCTTTCCAAGGTTCACACAGAATTTCATGTTTACACGCTGTTCGAGGTGGATGTCCTTCTGTCCACATTAACTCATTGTAGAATGCGCAGGCGACTAGTAACAATGCATGTTTCTACATGTAGTGCCATCTAGCGGCTGCCACAGCAATTAACATAAATCGCTCAGGTTAGCCTGAAAAGACGGCGCTACAGCTGCGCACCAACATTTATTTTGGGGAATCATTTGTAAAGAAGAAAATTAATCAGTCTCGGAACTTTACGGACGAATGTTGCATATCGATTCAGCCTGTCTGCTAATTGAGAATTTTGTGAGTTGTTTCAGGACATAAAAAAATGTGATCGGCTTTGCGGCAACTCCATAAACTGCGCAATCCGGCTGTAAAAGAAAGGTACCTGCGATTATAATGAAACCAACTAGATGCGGCAGCGCTTGAAATCAACCGGTCGCACAGCTCCTTCGTTGCATACTGCACGACCAAAGAATGAACAAGCACAAGGAAACTTTTATCCTTTCATTTTTTTTATTTCGTGGAAAAAATATAGAAATAAATGCAAGATACCACGCTTGGCATAATCTTAATAGTCTTCTAAGTAATATGAACACACGCGAGGAGACGTTTTGTAAATTGGTGGGAATTTTGAGTGCCGGCAGCTTATGTCTCCTTCCTAATTACATAATGAGGAGGCTACCTGCATCCTGGCGCAGTATAAAGTCTGAGGGACGCTTGAGACAGGGAAGCTGGCAATGGTTTGGAGGCCACAATTGGCTCAGGTCGCGATTAATCAGACAAGCATGGAAGCGGTCTTTGTCTTGCAGTGTACGTAGCTGCGCTTATTGTGATGCAGATCATGTAGAATGCGGCGTGCCAATATGCGCTGTAAAATTAGGAATTATTCTAACCTGTCCCACGCTCCCAGAACTGAATAACTTCAGAGGAGCCTTTATGTTGTCTTGTCTCATGACAGAAAAAAGAGACAGTAATATGCCGGAGTGCGATCTATTCTTACCCGTGGCACTGGTTACAGGAGCGGTACTGCTGTTACTCCTGACGTCGAAGAATACAACAACTTCTCGTACAAATTACATAACGCGTCCCACAACGCTTCCTTCATAAAGCTACTGTTCACCCGCCGTCGCCTATCAATGGCTTTCGACGTTCGCTACTGGTGCAAACGTCGTTGGCTTGGTGACGGCGGTGGCTCTCGCATTTCAGTGAAGGCAAAATTCAGAAACGCCAGACTGTGTGTGATGTCAAATAATGTTAAAGAACTCGAAGCAGTTCAAATTATTCAGAAAATCTCCGAAACAACGGTCATCATGCCTCACCCGTCGCTTTCGGACGTCAAACCGCTTATACTACATACCAACGCAAGGGTTAAAGAAAGGGCAAACTAAAAATTTTAGCTGAGGGCAAACTCAGGCCAGATTGAGGAGCCTTTGCACTTTTACTGAGACCGTAAACGTATGGTAAGGGCAATCCGAAGACATAAATATACCAGTCTAAATGCAGGGAGACCAAATGTTCTAATGCAGCAACAAAAACCTTTTTTTATGAAATAGCGTCTTGGCCTGCCATTTTCGGACCTCATTCCTTTCTGCAGACGCGCATCTGTGGATACGAGCGCCCTTTGTATACGTCAGGAATTAAACAAATGCTTTTAGTGTCAAGATTTTTGCCCTTAGATTTGTATTTGCGAAAGCTGACCGTGGGCTTAGTGCGCCAGCCATTTCTAAGCATATGTCCTGCGAAATAAACATGCGGCTCTTTTTATGAAAAAAATCTTTTCATTTCATCGTGAACAATTCAGGCGTCCTTTGATCCACAAGAGCACATCTAATGACGCTGGCTGGTTATCTATTAGCATGGCTCTTAAACGTTCCAAGTAATTTCACCCAATTCATGCAACGAGTTGCATTTTTGGCAAAGACACAAGAGGAAAAGATGGCATTGAAATGCATGTAAAAAAATAGAAAACCTAGGCCAAAGTCAAAGCACAAATCTTATAAAGATCCAGAGAGTTAAATTTGTTTTTTTTCAAAAGGGGTATTGGAGGCACGCTAACGGGGCAATTATTTAGGTTGTCAATAATAGAGGCCTACATTATTTCACTAGTCAGCTGTTCCTTTCTTCTTGCTATCATTTATGCGCCCGCGAAGGTCGGAAAGCTGCAACTGCGAACACCGGAAGCTACAAGAATCTTATTACGCTGTAATGAACCATTACCGGCGGACTGGGGCGGCACGCTTTATCTGCTCTAAAGCTTTGCGATATCTCTAATCCTACCCTTATGCTGCGTTTCTCTAAATTGACACCTAGGCACAGTTGGCGATTGCACCGTTGTCATGAAACTGTCCCAGGATGAAAAGTTGCGAAAAAAGAGTGCCGAGTTGTTTCCAGGTCACGGCTGAACCGTGCATGTCTGCCCGAACGCTCTCAATGGTCCAGTGAACTACGGATGCGTCAATCCGACATGCCCTGTCGAACGCGTCACAAGCTGCGAAGTAGTACTTCGCTGTTGCAAGGCAAAAGTTTCGCCTTTCTAGACACTTTGGAACTTCTCGCCAACGTGAAACAGCTGCAGCGGCACCTTTTGGACCGATGGCTGCGCCATTCGGCGGACTCCTATGCCTCTGCTGCCACTCGGCATTATTTCTAGCAGCATTGAGTTGATAGGAGAATGGCGGGCTAGTTGGTGTTTCGGAATTATATGCAGACAGGATGGAGCGCGGAACTTCAACTGAATTTTGCTTCAGACACACTTTACATGTATACATTTGTCGTAATCACACCAGGACACTAAAAAAAACGGTCACAAAACAATGTCATGCCGTTATGTGTGGCATAGATTCTCATCTAGATATGAGAACTCATTTTTTAGTTACCAAGACATGTTTTGCTAACGTATGAGCCAAGTTCTTTCTTTATAAAGTATGCTTCGAAAATTTCTCGGGTAATTTGGCACGCGAACTTTTTCAAGATCCTGATTTCGCGGAACCGAGGCTTGCAGTCACGGCAGTGGCAGCAATGGTTGGCCAACTGTTCTCCTCCCGCCAATGAAGCTACTGACGTGGTGCTCCTCTACTCTGACGGTAATGCAACGTCCGGTTAGTCCTGTATAGTATATGTCACAGGACAGAGTATTTGATAAGCAACACCACTTTTGCACGGGACGAACTTGTCTATGTGCTTGATGCGACAATCCACCTTCTGTCTTCCTTTCCCCATATTGCACATTCCAGAAATTTTTTGGGGGGCCATAAGAACCACCAAGACGTTACCTTTCTGAGCCACTTTTCTAGATGATGGGAAATTTGGTTGTAGTAGGGAATCACAACAGGCCTCAAGCGTTGCAGTTCTTTACTGCGGCGATGCTCCGGTGTACCGATAGCTACCTTGGCCGCGGCTTCTATCACCGAGGTGATCATCTCGCAGGGATATCCTGCGCTGTTGAGAATTTTGATCTGGAAGCCCATGCTATGCAGCTTTCTTTTTGGGAGGCCTTATCAAGAGCGGCACGCAGGCAGTTTTTACTTGCCCCTTTTAACAAGCTTAGAATGAGCAGACTGGTATTTTAAAATACCTTTTTTTTTTGAGCGAAGATAATACCTTCAGAACCCTTGCAGTTCATGAGCAACGATGCAAATTTCCAAGAAGAGCAAGCATCCTTGCGCTGGCAACAAATAGTTGAAGCTCAGCTCGAAGGCGCACAGGGTAAATATCCCAAGAACCCCATTTACCGCTGGCATACTGCTCTCATGCAAAACGCCTTTGAAGAAAATAGCATAATCATCTACATACCTAAATCATTTGCTGAGTAAGCCTTGTCAAGCCTTTCTGCATACGATTTCACAATATGAGTTAAAAAAGTCGCTCAACAATTGCGAATGCACGCGCCCGGATGTGCAGTGAAATTTTTTCCTTCAAAGTTAACGATGTTCGTGGCGAGATATTCCGCTCTCCGTCCTGTACATTACTTCGCCCCTGGTCGTACGGTGCATTACAATATGCATGGAAGTTCAAGGAAGCGTTGGAATATGGCATGCGCCGAGGAGATTCTGGCAGGATTTATTTTGTGTTTGTACAGTCGTTTCAGCCTGTTGAGTTTGAGTGTCTACGCTTTTGCTGTAGGTCGGTGCCGCTGCTGCTAAAACTGTACTTCATCCATAGTGCTCAAGATCTCGTCTCCGCTTAATCTACCGATGACTTCGGCAGCTGTAGGAAGTGCATTATATGCCTTTTTGAATACAAGGTTAAAGACGCGACGATAACAACCAGCAGAGCCGCCGTGGTGGCTTCGTCGCCATAGTGCTCGGCTACTGACCTCAAAGACGCGGGTTTGATCCCAGCCGCCGTGGCGGTCGAATTTCGATGTAGGCAAAATTCTGCAGGCCCGTGTGCAGTGCACGTTAAAGAACCCCTGGTGGTCGAAATTTCCGGAGCTCTTCACAGCAGCGTCCCTCATTGCCTGAGAGGTTAAACACCCAGGAACTAACTAAACTCATCAGCAGTGATGGAAAGCGCGTACCGGTTCCTCAGAAGCACTAGAGGCGCTTCTAAGAACGAGTGTTCTGTTGGTTTTATGTTACCTTAGGCTTAGAGACCTATTTTGGGGACATCGTTGTCATTTCTTCGACAAGTTAAACTTTTGCCGAAGGAGCGATACCGCCCCTGATGTCTTGGTGAAACATGGACTTGTACGTGATATGTCTGGAAGCAATGCATCTACGTCGCTACGTCGACAATGCTGAAGTTATGAGCGTCAAGGTAACAAAACCAGTTCTTTCCCAAAAGTTTCAATCCGGCTACCTGTGCGACACAAGAGTGGCAACTTGCGGCTGCTTCGTAACTGCGTTACCCGTGCCGTCGCCGTACCGAATACCTCAATAAACTTTCTGTTCCGCGTGTGCAAGAAAGCATTGTTCGTATAATTCGGTGATGAATTTTGTTGATCTTTGCTTCAATGATGATTGTACTGGCGGCACGGGTGTCAACTTCGGAGGCCATATACCTTGTAGGCTTATCAACATTTTCACTCTACTCCCCGCAACAGCGGCATCCTTCACGATATTGATTTTATACGAAATATGTGCTTCGACTACGTACAGCTGGCAGTCTAGCAGTGGTGGAGCTATCGTGATTAGATGCTATTGCGGTTGCGTGATGATGAGAGTGCATTCGAAGCGACAGCCATGTTTTCTCTTTTTGATGCATAAATTTTCGATGTGTCCGCGTTTCTTCCAATCGTTGCATACGGCTGTCTGAATCTTGCAAATGTCATTGATATTTCGTGTTGCGCGTCGGATAGCCAAAACCGCTACACGTCCATTTTTCTCATTTGAGAAACAGCTCTATAAGCTATATCTCGAGCCCGCGTCTTTGGCCTGCAATTGCTAGGCTAGTGGAAGTTTATACGGTAAGGATTCGCCTTCTCCTGTTCTGCAGTCGTGTTTTCTGTGCCGAACTAATTTTTTTTTACATTTTAGAAGCCATCCGCTTCTGTTAAGCCCATTATCTTACTCATGAGACACCTGAGACATGAGACACCTGAGAGTGGGTCACTACGCTTCCTTGATTTAAGGCTTTCTCTAGCAGAAAGACACTTATGCTGGCGGTATGAGCCGAGAGGGGGCAAGTTCCTGCTTCCTTATAGTTCTGCCCACTCTAAGATTGTTAAGCGCGGCATCGCGAACCTGTGTTTTACTAATGCTCTAAAGAAATCTTGTCTGCACTCTGTAGGTGACAGCTTTAACAAACAGTCTTCTAGGCTGGAAAGAGCAGGCTACCCTAAGACACTTCTCATCTCGGTAGCAGAAGGCCTCCTGAAGAAGCTTAAGGGAGGAATACGCGAAGTTGTGGTTCCAGACAAGCACAACAAGGTTGTTGTGATTCCTTACCTGCACGCGGTGTCTCACCGGTTGAAGAGAATAGGCCAGCGGGCTGATGTTAGAGTGGTGTTTTCGGCTCCCGACAAGCTCTCCAAGCTCTGCCACAGAGTAAACGCTCCTGCAGAGCGTAAACCAGCCTGCCCGGTCAAACACCGTTCACCGTTTGTATCCTGCAAAGTCGGTGTCGTGTATAAAATTCCTTTGAGTTGTGGCAGGGCTTACATAGGCCAAACTGGTCGGTGCCTTAATGAGCGATTGATGGAGCACTCTAATGACGTCAGCAACACAGCAAAGAGGAACCTGGGAGTGCATTGCTTGAAGTGTCCGTCTCGCCCTTGCAAGCCGTTGTTTCAAGATTGCACTGTTCTAGATAAAAATGCCCATCAAAGCACTCGCGAAATCATGGAGGCATTGCACATCTTGAAACTAGGAGAGGACTGTGTCAGCTCTCCCTCGATCGCCCTGACGAAACGATAAGTAGATTATTTGAGCCAGATGTCATCTCGGTGATTTCTTCATTCGGTTTTGATTTTCAGCGATTTTAGAACCTTTTGGCTCTTAGCAGTTTTCAGGTGTGTTTGCCGCCATGTCATGAGCAGCCTCTTATTTGCCCCTTTTGACCCTGCAATTTTAGTCTCTCTCGCAAGGTTTTAGATCTTTTTTACACTTTTTGTTGGCTTAGTTTTCCCCTAGCAAATTGTTAGTGCCCTGTTTTTTGCTCCCTAGTTTCATTCCTCGCCTTGTACTGCGGTTTAAGGCCCTTTGGCTCTTGTTTTTGCGTTTTTGTTGCAAAATGCCGGTGCCTTGTCTTATCGTTCATCATTGACTTGCACTGCGTTGTTGTTTGTTATTAGCAGTCACCCTTGTGCGCTGTTGCAGCCTCTTCTTTTCGCCTTTAAATATCTTATCCCGCGTATCAATTCCAGCAGTAGCGGCATCATGCGTTCCCTTCCATTTCCTGTATAAATATCCCCTTTCCGCAATAAAAATTCAGTTGAAGTCAGCGCTGTGGTGTCTTGTCTCGCTTCGTCCCCGTCTTTATTCGCGCTGTATCGCATTATGGAAAATTACCAACTAGCCCGATCTGCCACTCTTGCAAGTTAGAAGCTCGTCATTGTGAATGTATAATATATGCCTTGAGAACATTTATACTAAGTGAATTTTATTTTGTGCACTGGCGCCCGGATAATGAAGTTCAGTACTATGCAAGGAGGTTCTTACAGAGATTCTTCGCTTGTTCTATTGGGGATGAATGTTTTTTCACCATCAACGCACCAAAAGGTTGTATTTATTGCGGGCGATAAAAAATTCAGTTTTTTTAGAAGAAAACTATAGAAAAGTAGAGTTAACTTTTGTACTGAGTGAATATCGATCAGCTGTGATCACGTGTGTTTAAAGAAAGAAACCTGCTATCTCACACAGCAAAAACAAAAAAAAATCTTTCAACCTCGTTTCAGTCTTTGCTTCATGGGCGACTGCTTCGTGCGAAAAGAATCAGACAAGTTACTCTCACTCATTTTCTGTGATTATATTGCAGGAATTTCCTTCTAGATACATTTCAAATCTATCGAAATAATAGCTTTCGTATTGATACACCTGTTACAAGTTACAGCGGATGCATGACTCTGACAGTGCGATAGCAGGCTTTTGTCATATTTTCTTTATAATGAAAGCGTTTTTCTAATACGTCTGTTGTCTTCTTTGCAGTCGTTGCACAAGGCGATCCGAATCTTGCCAGTGTCTTTGAGTGTATTGCGCGCCGGAGCGCGAACAGTGTTGCACGTCCTTCTCTTTCTCTCTCTCTCTGCTTTGAACGTCACTGGCTCGACTTTGGGCTACGAGCACTAGCAGAGCGAAGCTCGGTAGAGAAAGGATTCACATTATTCTGCTCTCTACCGTGTATTCTAGTAACAGAGGAATGTCACAGGCTTTGTTGAATATCAGGTCTTTCTCGGCTTAAATGGGTACCGGTACTTGCTCGTTGTCCGCTCATAAAACGGTCGCGCAGCTGACTGGCAGCGGATGCATTCAATCGCTGATCGGGACTGAAACCAAATTTTCAGCATGCGACGCGATTCCCAATTTACTTCACCTTATGAGTCTTCAATTTACTTTGCGCCATCTGGTTCACATCTTTTAAACTGTGCCCTGTAAAACACTTAGCAGCACTGTGGGTACAATGGCGCATGCAATCCCGCTATAATCTCTTAGACGTTGACTTCACTAAGTTGCTTCGCTGGCACTAGCGCTGACCATGTGAAAACTCACTTCTACGCATGGTGTCAGTAATGGCACGTTTCATCGAGGCGTCCATGATGCCTTTAGCTTTGAAATTAATTCCAGCCTCCCTTTCCAGGATGTGAAGGAACTGCACCTACTGTTACACTCGACTGTGCAACGAAAAACAACCTTTGTTCGCCTATAATTAACACATTCTGAGAGTCAATTGACTATCGCTCTAACTTCATGTAAAACCTTGCGCCTCGTAGCCACTTGAGGCGATTTCTTATATCTAAATTTCTTCGCCTTGTACCGGGGCGAAGAGCTAGATACAAATGTTAACTTCACCTGTTTCCATATTATGATGTAATTTGATTGTTAGCTAAGTTTTACACTTAAAACCATTGGGCTTATACAGAAAACAAACAGAAAGGACCGATTAGAATTATAATAATTTAACTGAAATATAATTGATTGCAATGGTCATTCTATCAAACAAAAATTTACTGAGCAACTGCAAAATGTTCTCATTCAACTTTCTACTTTCAACTCTCATTCAACTTTTGTTAACCAAATCAAATCCCGCTTCACTGGATTCCACAGGCGTGGCTCGATTGATACATGCATTGTTGCAGTACATACGTAAACCTACGCGGTTTTTCGATGTTTAATAGTATTTTTATAGGTGCTGTCGTTAAAAAATTTGGGAGGTCACGATTGCTTACGTGCTTTGAATGGGAAAGAAATGTCGTATCGTAAGCTTTGTTACGAAGTTAATTAAAAACCTCCTTGATTTCTAATGACACATATCTACTCATTAGCATACAGTCGTAAGGAAACGCATGCACTAGGTTTACCTTTAATGGCTGAGAATTGGTGTGGTTCTGTGGTCTATTATTTCAGTGCTCGCCTAGCAATCTGAAGGGCCTTGGTTCAATTCCCTGCTCCATCGGAAGATATCATGAAAGCTACATTATTAACGGCCACGTTACGCAGAAAGTCCAACGTCAGCATTGTGGTCGAAAAATCACGAGCATGACTCTGGCAGGTGGTGCCCAGGGAGCTAACTAAGAGGAAGGTAGGTCGTTTAAGTCACTTGACCTTGCGTGTCATCGCAACCTGCTCATATTATAGAGGGCGAACTATCCACTGTCGCAGGTGGCAGTTAAATTAATGATTAGTCGTTCGACAAAAGCAACCTCGGTCGCACAAGGCCCACCGGTGGCAGCAGCTGCCATCGCAGGGCAGTGCCGCATCTTTTAACCGCTGCACCACTGCACCAAGAGGGTTACGAGGACTTCCAGGGATCTGCGAATGTACAGTAGACAATTACCTTCTGCATATATGGGAATTAACCCATTACGCTCTGGCGTCATGCCCTTAAAGGCGAGCTTAAATGCCCCTTCTAATTTTGTCTGCTGTAGACGACATTATCTTATGGACTACTGCTGACATCATGCCAGAGCATGGTGACGTCAGTGAGGAATTTTGTGCCACGGACGCCGACTGACGGTGGCTTTTGCGCTAAAGGAATATATAAGGTTTTCGCCTTAATGCTGGCGCCGATGAAACTCGCTTCACAAGCGTGAAAGAAGTGCAATGTAGTTACGCACTAGCATGTCCCTTCCCAATTTGTTGGTTGTTACGCAATGTCAAAGATTGCGTCTTGTTCCGCTATAACGCTCCGCTTATCGCTGAAGTTCGCGCTTCTATCCACTAAGCACAAAATCCTGGTATTCTAAACTGTGAAATTTGATAGGACCCAGACTGGAAACTTGTGCTTTCAGGAAGTATACGCCCACTGTTAAGCTTTGGAGCTACATCAAAAGCGAAGCACGGCTACGCGGCCTTGATTTGCGCGCCGTACATTGGCGTCCCATTGCGTGAGCTGACAGTACCGCCACGTCGACGACAATAATTTAAGGTGAGACGTCAAAGCTCAAAGGGCAAGCCACCATGGAGTACCTTCTGTACAAATAGTAAATTATAGGGCTTTAACTTGGTTAAACTTTTCATACTTCGAACCCATTAAAAATAGAACAAATGAGATTTTGGAAATGCATGGAAAAAATTTGGAGGCCATCTACAGGTCGGCCAAGGTCTAATTTTGGGAATGCCCCGGAACAAATTTTGGAATGACCTGTGTCAGGTTTAGAGCTCGCCTCATGTCCGGCAAGCTCACTTATGATACTATTAGGATGCTGGCTTATTAAGGTCAAGGATCGCACCGACCCGGAGATCGACATTTAAATCTAGTATTACTGTCGTTCTTAAAAACACATTTTAATGCCCTAGCAGTGCATACCTCGCTCGCGTAAAGCAGTCCGGTCTGCGGATAAGCCTGAGGCTGGCAGGCTGTCCAAAACCCGGTGGGCATGTGGCCATATGTCCACCGTGACAAGTGGGCAAGTATAAAAAAGAAAAACCGGTATTGAGAGAGGTGGAACTAAGCGTGGAGTCAGCTGTATCATGGTTTAAAGAAATTAACGCCGTCATACAAGTTGTTGTGAGGATGAAACAAATTAGACGATAACTACAGATCATATGAAGCCAGGAACCTACCTTCATGCTATGAAAAAAGGCGAGCATTATCATCACGACAGTTTTTGTGGCGTGTTTAGGTTTCTTCATATAGGGGAAAACATATTACGCGCGATATGAAGCTCACGTAACGGATTTCTGGTAATGCTAGCGCATGCTCGTTGCATTTATTATACCTTAGTAAATATCTCATAACTTTTTTTGCAGCGTGTCGCAAATAGTGCTCGCCTTAGTACAGAGAGAAGACACGACAGTATTTTTTTAGACATAGCTGCACTGCAAGAAAAACATCCACATGAGAAAGAAGTTCTCACATGTAAGAAAGTGTGCCATGTTTTTTTTTCTTTTCTCTCATCTGCCTCCTCTATCATCATCCTCACCATCGTGACCCTCTTTTTTCTCCTCTTCCCTTTCCCAGTACAGAGTAGCAGGCCAGATATTTATTTCTCCGGCCATCCTCACTGCCTTTCCCTTCAAGAAACCCTCTCTCTCTCACATGCCGACGAGAATTGCACTGAGAATTGGTTTATTGCAAAATGGTGTGCTGAATATAAAGGCTCCTTCGCCCACCCTGATATTATAGAAAGAAAAAGAAACAATCACCACAAGAAAACCTAGAATTTAACATCGGCGGATTATGAGCACCTTAAATATTATTGGAAGAGGAAAATTTGTTGCTCTCGGCAGCTTGAAGTTTCACTGACGAGGCTGCGCTGCCGCATCCCCCCTCTAAATTTCTATTTACACAAGTCGAGTTTGGCGCTCTCTCCCCTTTGTGCATTTTGCCGTGAGCCTGAATCTATTGAACATCTTTGGCTGTATTGTCGCCGATTCAACTCTCTGAGAAAAAGGTTGCTGGAGGAGCCCTTGCAGCATCTTGGCCTTAGTTTGAGCAGCCCGCTCTTGATATCATTTGGCACCACCACATTTGGGTTCAGCCACAGATCGGTTTGTACCGCTGTTCTAAATTTCCTGATAGAATCTCGCCGACTGACTTGCTAAGTGTTCCAAACTTTTCTTTTCTATCAATTATTACATTTTAAATAAATCATTAATATTTAACCCCTCTCTTTATTACTATTCTTAAAATTTTAAAATCAGAACACTCATCCCTTTTCTGTTCATGACGAAAAATTCACCGGTATTGCGCTCCCACGTGCTTTTCCTTTTTTTAACTGCGTTCAGGTGAATAGCCACCCGATTCTTGGCTGATCTCGCAGTGTGGGAATGTGCCATCTTTTGATAGGCTAAGAACAACAACAACCTAGAATTGTCATCACCATCACTAAGCTTACTGCGCCCAAGGCAGGGCAATGGCCTGCTCTATATCTTTCCAATTAACACTATACTGTACCAGCCGCGGGCATCTTATCCCCGCAAATACCTTAGCCTCATCCGCCCAATAATTTTCTGCCGCCCGCTTCTACGATTGCCTTCTTTTACAATCTATCCGTTACGCTTAGCGACTATCGCTTGTCTTGCCGGCATACACTGTAGCAAACATTTTATCCGGTGGCAGAGAAAAGGCGAAATTCCTATTTACACAATCAAATCACAGCATTAGTTTCACAACCATTACTCCTTTTCTTTTCCATGGTATTCCTTCAGCAGTTCCCGTGGTGTTTTCACTCAGCTTTCACATGTAATCTTGGCACTCTTGAAACGCGTTAATGTTTGAGCCCGGCAGCGTGGAAATAAATGCACATTTGCGCTGTTCATCACTTTTACTAAGTGCTCTTTTAACTGATCATTAAGGCATATGGCAGTTTGGCATACAGAAGCTTTTCCGCATGATAGGGACGTTTCATATAATAGTCATCATCATCTGGATGGATGAGCATGCCACGGAAGCACAAATGCCTCTTCATATTTCTCTAACCCCATCCCGTGGCAGAAGCGGCTTATTATCATCCAGACTTCCTTTTGGGTTATGAAGACGGCTTTTGCGGCAGTATTACAGCAGTGTCGGCACTCCTAAGATAACTGGCGAATAAAGTTTTCTTAGCAGGTAAGGAAATCCCTCATAATTATCTTTTTTTTCATCGCAATTAGTCAACTGGAACAAATTAGTGGTTTGCAGCCGGTCGTTAGTGATCAGCAGATCAGTTTTTGGAGTTTCGAAAGTGCAACTACCTTCGGCGGTATGGCCCCAAAAATTTGGCTTCATCTAGACAAATACACGCACTTTCGAAAAGCAGGCAGGTAAAGGGACCCCTCAGAGATTCCGGTGTCATCACAAAAGATTGCGGTGTCATCACAACCTGCCCACCGGACAGTGAGCAAACTGCGCACCTTGAGAAGTAGCAGTAAAACTAGTGATTGGTCCCTCGGGAAAACAACCTGGCTCACCAAACCCAACCGCTGGGAGCACCTTCCATCGCTGGGCAGTGCCGTATCGCTTAACCGCTGCGCAACTAATTCAGAAGGGGTATGATGACTTCCAAGCATCCATGGATGTAAAGTAGACAATGATCTGCATGTACGAGAATTACCCCTCCTTCAAATCTCCTCGTACCTGTCAGGTAGAGCTCAAGCGTCCCCTCCGATTTTTAAATTTTTACTGCCTATTTTTCGCTTCATCGACATCAATATGATGCAATATAAGTCTGACTGCCTGTCACAATCACTTGATAAAAAATCACGTGCGTCGTAACCAGATGAGGCTATTTCTTATATCCGCAACTTGCACCAGGGTGATCAGCTAGTTAAAAGCATTAGCGCCACGCAGTTGCCTTGCAATGACATCATTCCCGGAAAACCTCCCTCGTCTGATTGTGACCAACGCTCTTGTCTATGTTTCAAACAAGAAACCACCAAAGAGAAGTATAATAATTTCAAACAAATATAGCTTCATGGAAAAATGCTTGGCTCGGCACTTGCAAAACGTAGCCGATTTCTGGGTGTGTGTTTTCCTATTCAGCTTGTATTAGCAAACACAAATATCTCCTGACAAGAATGTGAAGGCGCGGCTCTGCTGATAAATGCTTTATGTTCATTCGTACATATTTATGTTTAGAAAAACCTTCGTGACCTTCTTGACCTCTGCGTATATCTGCTTGAGAAAGCTTGAACGAAATGTGAATGACTGATGTTAACTTCAAAACGAAAGTTCAGAGACTGCTCTGGCGACGACAATTCATAGTCCTCATTCCGCGCTTCTTCACTCTTCATCCACCTACACAGCGAATCTAAGAAATGACAAACAGTTTCAACGACCTGAAAAAAAATGTGAGGGCAAAGAGACAGGCCAGGAATTCAGAGCATGCTTAAAAATTCGCCAGGGACGTTTCAGTCTTCGTGCTCGCAAAAAGCGTGCATTTGCCTTGCCTCAAATCCACTAAACTTTTTACACGCAAAGGCAGGAGAGAGCACTGATGTCTTTCGAAACAAAAAGGCCATGAAACCTGAACATTTTTCATCATTTTAGAGTGCAACTCTTAAGCGCACGTTCGTGTGCTCAGCCGCTTCGCCACCATCGGTCTAACCGAGCCTAACCAAAGATAAGTAACCAAAATAAACACTGCCGCTATTACGACTTCAACCGGCGGCGCCGCGAAAAGATCAACTTCGCTGACAACTGCACGAGAGCACTGAGTTCTCGGCGCACTTCGTTTTTCTTTATTGCGTGAAAATAGTGCTGAAAAAGAGAATATGAGCGTACTCTTTCACAAAACACCAGGCTTTGCATTACGAGCCCACCATACCCCTGCATGTCCCCACCTTCCCAAACATCAAAGGTTCAGTGAGACACGCACATTCATATGGATAGTTGAACACATGGCTGGTAAAGCAAGAATGAAAACACACACGACAGAAAGAACGACACGGACAGGCGCTATCATGCGCCTGAACCAACTCGCCCAACTTTCCACTCTTCTAGATAGGGGAGCCAGTTAGGTGGCTCTTCCGGTGTAGCATATACTCTCCGCACTAAAGCGCACTGCTCACAGAACAAAGATTTCGACGACTGCTGTGATTCGGCGTGACGGTCCATCATGCGGCTCTTCGAGGGACTTAGTATTCCCATCCACATAAATAGATCACATGGGACAACACAGTATTTCCCCACAGGCAAAAAACTGATGACGAAGGGTGTGATTTCAATTTCCTTTTTATGTGTTCACTGTAATATAAACCATAATATAGCATCATTGCACATAATAAAACAAAAGGTCAATGGCCTCTAGCGCATTTCACAGGTGGCAATTAGGGCACAAACATCTCTTTATCATGAAGCGATTCCTTGGTAGGCAGTGTCGATGTGCGCACTTTAAAAGAACGCTTTTTCAGCAGGAGACATGCACATTTCATTAACACGTTTTAATACAATCGTGTCAAAAAACTCCAGAAAAAGCTGCCGATATAAATGCTGATACTGTAGAAGCTTGGGCAAGTTCGTGTGACATGGTTTTTCAGCAGCGCAGGGGACAAAGGACGTGACAAGTGCACAGACACGGCGCTGAACTTACAACTGGTTTATTGAGGTGATTTTCACTACTTAAATACAGTGGCAACCAATCTCAAATGAAAAGACAGATACACAAAACAGATTGACGAAAATGACAATTCCTGAGCACAGGTCTACAGTGGCACAAGACCAGCTGCGCACGTTTTTCTATTCTCATCAAGGAAACGTAGTTCTTTATCAGACAGAGCTATTGAGGCAACGCTTACGCATTCATCTTTGAATTTATGGATTTCATGAGCTTCAATGATTTCACGAGTGATTTTTGTTCTATTATCTGACAGCACTCGACACTGAGTGAAAACAGGATAACACGGCGGTTTTTTGTTCTTTTTTCTTTCCTCTGTGCAGTCTCTGCAATGAATGCCAAGGTGACGGGAAGCGGTGCCGCTCACATTGTTGTTGTGTTCCCGCAGCCGGTCGTTGAGGCAACGACCAGTTTGCCCCGTGTAGTGCTTGCCACATGTAAGCGGAAACCTGTACACAACATTGCTGCTACATGGTACAAAACCTTTTTGGTGTTTCTTATCGCAGCCAACCATCCTTTCATTGCTGCTGTTTACAATATGGCAGAGTTTGGAGAGCTTATCGGGCGCGGAAAAAACAACGTTTACATCGGCACGCGCTCCCACCCTTTTCAGATTATGTGAAATGCGGTGTAGATAAGGAATAACCACATACTTTCTTTTTTCTTCCTTGGGCCTTTCAGTGGAATCTCTGCGGCCTGAATTAATGATTTCTCTTAACAGGCTCTCTGATATTGCAATCAGAAGGTCGGAAGGGTATCCTGCTGCTTGTAAGCGTACCACCTGATTTTGATAGCTGTCTTGCATCGCATGATGGCATGATTTTTCTAGGGCATTTCTTAAACACAACTTTGCGATGCCGCGCTTTACAAGCTTAGAATGTGCAGAAGCGAAAGGCGTGAGGGGCTTCTGGCATCGTGGCTCGTAACGCCAGCACACATGGCTATTGTTGAGGCACATGGCAAGATCTAAAAAACGTAACTTTCCTTCAGAAGGCGTTTCATGCGTCAAAACAAGAGGGTCAAGACAGGTGTGAAAAATTGATAAAACTTTCGAGACCGAGGCCTCTGCGTCAGTAACTGCACATGTCATCAAAACTAAAAAATCATCTACAAACCTAAAAACACGAGCCACGCTTTCGTCTAGTTGACTATCAAGGAGCCTGTCATGGTGCGCGAGATAAATGTCGCTCAGTATCGGAGCTATGCATGAACCAATGCAGACGCCATTGCTCTGGAGGTAAACAGATTCATTCCAGGTGGAAAATGTCGAGTTAAGGTAAAAAGTAAGGAGTTCCAAGAAGTTGCTATTGCTGATGCCTGCAGAATTCTGGAAAGCTACCACACCAAAGGAATCAATGCATTCTTCAACACTTGCCAGCAGTTTCTTTTGCGGAAGGGAATAATATAAATCTTTTATATCGATAGAGCAGGCCGAAAAGCCTTTCCCTG
Source organism: Amblyomma americanum (assembly GCA_030143305.2). Taxonomy (NCBI): domain Eukaryota; kingdom Metazoa; phylum Arthropoda; class Arachnida; order Ixodida; family Ixodidae; genus Amblyomma; species Amblyomma americanum. The sequence goes on from JARKHS020015401.1 coordinate 136,691, forward strand.
GGTTTTCTTGCAAGAAAGCGATTACTTGGTTAGAACTCTTCACCTGAAAAGGGTCGTCAATGGTTAAGAGTTTCAGCTTGTCTTGCAAAAATAACGCGACAGACTTTTGCCATGTGCCATCCTCGGTGACTATTGCTCGAAGTGGGCAGTCCAGCTTGTGAGTTTTGGCTGTGAAGAATATCTTTAAGCAGGACCCCTTGCTTTTCTCTATACACTTGGCTAGGGATTCCAAATTCATTTGTGCACACATTTTCTCGTGCTCGGGCTTTCACTTTACTTAGAGCGACATCGCTTCTCTGCCGGAAAATTGAACTGATAGCATTTTCTGCTTTCGATAAGTAGAGCGCTTTTGGCATCACAGCAAAACCTCCCTCTTTATCAGCCTGTAATAGGGTCAGCGAGTTGTTCTTTAAAAACGAAACGGTGAATTTGATTGGAATTCTACACCTGGTAGGTTTACACTTTGTCAAAATGTCCACTCCATCTGAAACACATCGGTCCACTTCAGGAGCCGCTGCTAGGCTGGAAACTTGTCTCACCATCGCAAGAAGTTCCGGTGCCGATCGCCTGGGTTCCACGGCGAACTTTGGTCCTCGTCTAAGGACGTCTTGTACTTGTTCCGGCAAGGACACTTCACCATAGGTGTGGACCGGACTGAAGCTTTCCTGATGCGTTCTTAGTGATGGCTCGAAGCTGCGGCAGCGCGCACTGCCATAAGACTTCCGTAGTCCTGTCTGCCGTCTGAGACCACCGCCGCCATTCAAGTGCACCATGAGCTGAAGATGTGCCGCTGTGTGCTCTCAGGAAGAGCCATTCTCTGTAGAGGCTAGCTTGCCTGCGCCACTCTGATCGCAAGATCTTGCAGACTCTTATGCCGTGGTTCTTCGATGGTCGAAGTCCTCCGAAGAACGCTAAAACTTCCGGTGGCAGAACCTTCACTCTGAGGCAGAATGAAAGCTTGCGGGCGCGGCAAACCGCGACTGCGATCAACGAAATTAGATCGCTAGGGTTGACACTCAAACACGAAAAAGGGCCCATTGTACTAGAAATGAATGCTGATACTGTAGAAGCTTGGGCAAGTTGGTGTGACATGGTTTTTCAGCAGCGCCGGGACAAAGGACGTGACAAGTGCACAGACACGGCGCTGAACTTACAACTGGTTTATTGAGGTGATTTTAGCTACTTAAATACAGTGGCAACCAATCTCAAATGAAAAGACAGACACACACAAAAAAAGCACTACACGGGGCAAACTGGTCGTTGCCTCAACGACCGGCTGCGGGAACACAACAACAACGTGAGCGGCACCGCTTCCCGTCACCTTGGCATTCATTGCAGGGACTGCAGAGGGGAAAGAAAAAAGAACAAAAAACCGCCGTGTTATCCTGTTTTCACTCAGTGTCGAGTGCTGTCAGATAATAGAACAAAGATCACTCGTGAAATCATTGAAGCTCATGAAATCGATAAATTCAAAGATGAATGCGTAAGCGTTGCCTCAATAGCTCTGCCTGATAAAGAACTACATTTCCTTGATGAGAATAGAAATACGTGCGCAGCTGGTCTTGTGCCACTGTAGACCTGTGCTCAGTAAATGTCATTTTAGTCAATCTTTTTTTTCTGTGTATCTTTCTTTTTATTTGAGATTGGTTGCCACTGTATTTAAGTAGTGAAACTCACCTCAATAAACCAGTTGTAAGTTCAGCGCCGTGTCTGTGCACTTGTCACGTCCTTTGTACCCTGCACTGCTGAAAAACCATGCCGATATAAAGCTATAGAAAACAGCGACACCGTACATAGCTGAGTCATCTGCCTTCTTGAGAGCGTATACAGGTAGTCTAAATAAAAGCGCAGAGTGAGGAAATTGCAGGTGTCCAGCTACTTTCTTAAGGAATCCCAATAAAGGCTCCTTATGAGTGTGCCCAATCGGTTCGAATTACAAAGGCCAACGTGCAATAAGACGCCTAATAAGCACAGCTACTAAAAAATGTGGTTTGCAGATTTCAGTAAAGAAAAAAACACAAAACAACCTCAGGCACCAATTAGTGAACAAGGCTTTTCCCACCAGACTTTAGAGAAAGAGGTTGTTACGATGGACGGGTTCCCATTGGAAGGGCCATACGAGGGCAGCGGATATTCTGTGCGTAACCTGCACTTTCTTTCTCGCACAGGGCAGAGCCTGCAGCAGATACACAAGTTTTGCAAATAAAAATTTGTCAGGCTTGTGCCCATCAAACACGGACAGTTCCCTATTCATCCAAGCCTAGTCTTATCGCCTTATGGATATTATCTGTGAATCCCAGTAGGCTCCGCTGTTGCCAGTTTGGTTTAGAGGAATCCCTAGGTTCTGAAGGGCGCCCCAGTATCATCTTATGACACCAAGATGGCTTGGCCTCGCGCCCAAATGATCCAAACGAAATCCCATGGAGTTACCTAAATTTAAAGCCGTATCTGATACCCCGCAAAGCTCACAGTCACGCCCTCTGTCGCAAACAAAACAATGTGACTACGCCTCTTATTGTCGTTTCTCATCGCACCGCTAGCGCTCAAGATATTCCTCCAAAGCCGCCTCCACCACCCGCCTGCTTATCGAGGTCGTTCCATACACAATAGAGTTCACCGTCCTTGCCCGCTCGTCTGACGACGTTATACTTGGTTCGGACTTTCTGTCCTCGCAACCGGCTATCATTGACTGCGCCCGTGCTCAGCTTGAGTTGCTGCCCTTCAGTGGCGCTCCTTATACGTGCCCGGTGCTGTTGCCGCTACTGTGGTCGCCTCAAAGGACATAGATGTTCTACGTTCTGCATTTCTCGTAAGTACTGGTGCCTCTTTCTAGTGAAGCTCTCTCTCCGACGCAATTCTAATTTTTGCGCCATCTTTATGATGCACTCAGCAGAAATCCGTTTTTCTGCACCATGCTGTGCTGACATTTATTCGTGGCTTAGGAGCTATTTATGCGTAAAACCCGTTCTCCTGCCCTACCACTTTAGTCCGTTGCCAATAGCTTAGTACTGTTGCGTTGCTGGATCCTGCCGCAGCATACCCCCTCGTCGGCAGCACGGCAGGCCTTCATATCAGCGCCATTACGCCTCTTGCCATCGCCATTCCTCTTCTCTCGATATTTTATACCAATCCGTCGCCGCCACCCTGACGTCTAAACAACGTGTCAGATTTGTCGCTCTCTTACCCCGCTTCGAAGCTTCGTTTCACTACCAGCAACCTTCCTTGGTTAGCGCAGCCATCGTTGCCAATTGTATTGACAAACAAGGGCGTTTACCTTTCCTCCGTAACGACGACGCTCTCGACTGCCTGCAGGCCGCTGAGTTCTTTCCTTCATTGGACTTGCGCTCCGGTTACTGGCAGGTGCCGATGGCGGAGACGGTCCACCAAAATACGGCTTTCATCACACCCGACGAGCTCTATTAATTTACTGCCATGCCCTTTGGCCGCTGCAGTAAACCCGCGCAGTCGAGCGCATGATGGACAACCCAGTCCGAGGGCTCAAATGGCACACATCCCTTTCTCGATGACGTTGGGATTTTTGCGCCGGATTTTTCGTCTCACCTCGAGCGCTTGAGACTGTTCCTCGATGCCTGGCCTCCGCAAGGCTTCCAACTCAATTTAAATTTGTGCCGCATCGGAGATCGGCAGCTCAACGTTCTCGGACACGTCGGCCAAGAGATGGTGCTCTCCCGGACCCAACAAAGTTGCGAGCTCTGCAAAACTTCAAAACCCACTCCTGAACTCCGCAGCTTCTTCGGCCTCTGCTCGTACTTCCGCCACTTAGTCCGCGATATCGCCACTATCATCGACCCTGTGATCAAGCTCGTTCTCAGCCACGACTTTTCGGCCTGGTCTCCAGCCTGTCATGAAGCATTTACGTCACTACGTCGCGTTGTGATGACTCCTACAATGCTGCGTCTTTTCTACCCTCGTTCTCCCACGGAAAGCCACACCGATGCCAGCGCCGCCATCCTTGGTGCAGTACTCCCTCAGCGCAAGCCTGCCTTTAACAAATACGTTCTCGCTTACGCCAGCCGGCCACTAACAAAGGCTGAATCGAACTATTTCGTTGTCAAAAAGGATAGTTTAGCCATCATTTGTAAAATCGTCAAACTTCTCTCCTACTTGTACGGGCGCCCTTTTGACGTTATGATCGATCACCAAACCCTCTGCTGGCTGTTTTCTTTGAAAGAGCCGTCCGATCGACTGGCGCGTTGGGCTCTTGCGACCCAGATAGCGCGACATTAACGTTATAAATTGTTCCGGTCATATGCATATGGGCCCTGCCCGCAGATATGGGACGCTCAAGTTCTGGTGAATAATTTCCTTTAACCTGTATTGTTGTTCTTTTGTTCTTGTTTCTTATTGGCCATTTTCTTTTAAATTATAAACACGGCTTCGTTTTGTTTTGTTTGATCTATTTATTGTCTTGTTCGAACATGCACGCAATACCGTTCCCCTTGTGCAGTCGGGACGCGTTCAAATTCGCGACGAGGGCGCAATCTTTTCTTTTCAATAATTATTCGTTCATACGTGGAAACACCTCAAAATTGCAGATTACACGCTCGTTATTTCAAAAAGAGCAAATTAATGCAATGTCTGTGTACTACATGTAAACGAATCCTTGCTCATTGGTATACCTCTGCTAGCCTAATTGGTGTGGGAAATTTGGCTGTTATTTGCGGTCATAAAAAATCCGTCTGAACAACACACTAGCATAGGATGATATTTGAATCCCACAAATGCGCGCTTCAGTGCACCATAACCTTAGAACCGCGCTCGACATATAATGAATCCCTCTTGTACCATGCTAAGCTTCCTTCCTCACCGCTGAGATCAGGTATCAAAGTGCTGGTGCGCTGTTTTTAGGCCATATTCAGTTTTTGCATTTGTTGACGCACATGTGCATTTAAGTAGCCTAACTGCTGCTATTTGTGCGGGAACCCTGTGACATACATTTCGGACAGTGTTTAAAATCAACGGTTTTGCACGCATCGTTGGTTAACGAGATATCATAGCTATAAATATTGTAGGAGAGGAATGGTGGGAGGGCGGCTCAACACGACATAGCGGGCTCCTTTAGTCTGTCCTCCTATCAAACCCGTCACAACCTTCTAGAAGGTCCAAGGCTTCTCAAAACGGCCAATGTGACGTACCAGTATTCAATAAATGTTTATTAGGAATCTCTAATGCCGCCGGTTTAAGAACCAATTAGCTATCTACCATTGCAGCTTTTGCCACGATGAGCAACGCTATGAATAAAATACGGACATTCGTTCTTGCTTTCTGCTTTAGGACACTATAAATTTGCTGACTTTAGCATTACGTGTGCGACAAGCTCGCCTCACACGTCAATTCGATACAAGCACAGGTAACTGTAAACATACTCTATGATCACAGTTCGAATACATTCGACAATCGTCTCTCAGTTTTTCAACAAACTGCGCGTGACGTGCGTATTCTCTGTTGATGAAAACGACCGAAAGATAGGAAAGGCACGACAAAGTTTTCGGCGCTTTGTCAAAACAAACAATTTTTCTGTTGTTTTGTAGCATTTTATGTAGTGGTGTAGAGTTTTCTGACTAGTAGTTTTCTGCCGTGTTTGTGTGTGTGTGTGGTGTTTGCGCGTGTGTGTCTGTTTTAAAGAGTTACCGTGAAGTATATTCACAATGTATTGATGGTGTTGACGATGTGCACGAGATGTTGCGTTACCTGTGTTATTTATCTCGCCTCTGTTTTTCTCTTCGGCTTTAATGCACTAGGACGTGGCGGGTACTGTGATAAATAAATGAATAAAATATTTCTCTTAGGTACTTTTCTGCAGTAACTATAAAGATCGCCCGTTACTATAAAACGTTTTGTTGTTACTCGAAGTTTGTGCGCAATATGTTGGGCAACTGTTCAGAAGAATTAATTCTTATATTGTTTTGTACGACCGAACTGCAACAAAAACCACCAATATATTTATGTTCCTCCAATTAGTGGGACGGAGTTGTAAGTTAATTTGCAGCGAAATTGCAAGACACGGAAGGGATAGCCGTAAATTACTACGACAAATGCCACAGGGCGAATACAGTGCTCAGTAACACGTCGCTATAGCGCTGCTGTTTTGCGTGAACACTATAGATAAATTGATGAACTGTTGTTAAATTTTTGGCAGGGTTGAGCGTTCGTTTTACATCCACACTACGGAAGGCTGGAATGATCTTCATCTTGACGTTGTTCTTCACGCCAGCCCGCAACATTTCAAGGATGCCTTCGAAATTTACTGATGTGTAACACTTTCTGTTGTGTAATATTTGTTATCTCAGGCCTTTAGGTGTACTCTGAAATATGGAAATAAATATATGTGACGCGGGATGCGTTCAACGGGGAGGCGATGAATCGAAAGCAATTTTGGCGTTCGCTTATCATCGTCTTGGCTACAAGTGACATATATCCATGCTCATCACATCTCACTTTATGAGCTTTAGTCATGGCCTTTATAATGGTGATGTGAGCGAACACTTCATCATTCTGAGAACAAATCAAATGCGTTGTAAGGGTAACTGGCCTGTTAGAAGTCTCGTAATCTGCGAGTGGTCACATGATGTGGTTACAAACACCAACACAAACATGTGCCTGTACACTAACCAGGGAAATGTGACATGCACAGTTTGCCAGTGAATGCTGTGCTCTCGTCCGCAGTGTTTGAAAAACACTCTAAGGATTCCATATGAATTAGGCTTTCGCCTGCTAGAAAAAAACAGCTAAATATTAGATCAGACGCAAAATGCTAAGCAAAACAAAATTAAATATCCACGATTAGATGGTATTGGTATCCGAGGTCTCAAGGTTCTCGGTGCACAATATACCCCCGTTCAAATTTATAAACGGCGGCAGTGATGCAACCAGCTATTCGCTGAACACGATTAAAGGAAAAGTTCTTTCTAGAGACGCACGGATTTGCTCTAGATTTTATTGATAACTTATGGATATATAGCTAAACAACCCGAAAGATGCTAACTTTTCCACGGATCGCACAGACATGTGTATAAACGTGTCTGAAATAAAAAAAAATGATGTTCGATTTGCCTAGTTAGACCAACTGCGAATTAGGATCACTTAGGTTCTGTGTTCAGATCCAGTGTTTAGGGATGGCAGTCCCTCGGGTAGCGTTATTTTTTGGTGTCCATTTATGCGAAATTGGTGATTCACTACATTCATAGATGCTTCGGAGCCTTCGTTCCATTGCTGGCGCAGTGGCACAGCGCTCAAGCGGCGCCGCTGCCTTTCTATTGCAGGTGCTGGCATCGGTGGGACTTGGGTTGCGTGGGTTGGATTGCAATCTAGGTTGCTTCCGGAGCGGCCTCTCAAGATTAGTTGACCTGCCGCACGACAGGATTAGCAGCCTACCCAAAAAACTGCCTTCAGATAAACATACAGAAAAGATGAACAAAAAACCGCTAAATGCGGGCAATGGCCACTGTCGGGTGCGCAGCCTTATCGCATCCGAACGTAACTAGGAGAAACGGCCGGCGCGTTGTGTGTGTACGTGTGCTTGCCGCTCAGCGGCGACGGACGAGAGGCACTCGTTCGGGGGCATCATGAGTGTGTGTGTGCACGCGGGGCCGGTCCTACGTGCCACAGAAACGGCCGCGTGCACTGACGGAGGAGGCGACAGTTCGCGCCGGGTAACACGGCTGACGGCCGGGGCGAGATGCTGGCCCCTGCGAAATACTCCGGAGAAGGGCGTCGCCCGATAAGACCAAGGTCTGCGCCTGGGAGAGGCGGGCGCCTCCGTAGCGACGGTCGGATTCCGGGAACCATTGAAGATGCCTTCACAAGGAGCCGACCGTAGGGAACGACGGGGATGCAAGGACGAGAGAGAGCGAGCTCGAAAGGAGGACCGGGAAGAGAGGAGAGAGGAACAAGAGAACGGCAGACGGGTGGTGGATGCCGAGAGAAGAGGGCGCATCCCGACAGCAGAGTGGTGTCACCGCAGTTGTGAATACATGTAAATAAATTAGGCAATGTGTATTCGGAATGTTGGGTGTGGTCTGGCTGGATCGGGAGGAGAGGAAAACGAAATACAGGAGGCATGAAGGAACCTGCCTGACTGGCACCGTCGACAGGGTCCCCCGACGGGAAGCGGACCGGCCATGGGACTCATCGAGACGGCAACAAAGAGCCCAGCGTTGAGCGACCATCTCGGGCGTGGACCAGCAGGTCAAGCCATCTTCTACAGTGAAGCAGGTTGGTATCTTGTAGGGTGTTCCGATGGGCGCTATGACAGTTCTGTGAGCTGGGAGGATAGAAACAGACAAGTAGGAGAGAGGCAGATGTAGCTGGTTGTGAACGCCGAGGTAGCACGCGTCAGCGGAGGGTCACGGTTGTCTTTCGCAGAGGAGATGGCGCTGCTGAAATTGAAACTGAAAATTTCAGAAGCCGAATTGGCACATGAAAAAGTGTGGTACGAGAGAGAGGTCAGGGAAGCGGTGGCCTGTGTATAACAAGAGGCGGTGCATCCGTAGAATGGGGCGGACATCGCGGATCGTTTCGAGGTAGGCCAGAGAGCGGTAGAGGCAGTTCGCAGACGGAAAGGCTCGAGTTGCGGCACTGAGGTCGCATTTCTGAGACAAGAGGTAGGCCAGAGAGCGATACTGGAAAGTGAGGGGTGACACGGCGGCCGCGATCGCAAAAAAGGAAGCAGGTGTCAATGTGTCAGAGGAGAGCTCTGACGATTTGAAGGAAACTGACGAAAACAAGTTTGCCAGTGTAAATCTCTGTGCTGCGGCGAGCAGGCTAGCATCCGGGAAAGATGTGGTCATCGAGGATATCAGACCTCCGGAGCGGTTGCAATTGGCAGGCGCAATGGCAGATTGGGTGACTGCACTGAAGGAGGATAGTGGCAATAAACAAGAATGCGCAGACGCAGCTGCGGCTGTAACGGCGACCGCAGTAGAGCAGACCGGTAGCGCTGGCGCAAAACAGAGGGTACGGCAAGCATAGAAATGCTCCAGAGCGCGAAAATTCCAGGCGCGAGCAAACTGGCGGCGCTAAGTCGAGGGAGACGCGAACGCGCGAGAGTACGCGCTCATGATGCGGTAGCAGGTGAGGATGCAGGTGAGGCAAGATCGCGGGCCAACCGTGTGTGCAAATGGCGTCACGGGAGTCGCAACTGCGGAAGGGGATGTTATCTGGTCAGTCGAAGGTTTCCACACGCTGCTGAGACCTGTTCTTCATTAGATGTAAGCCGAAGCGCCAGGCTAGACCTCAAGGTCGGGTCGAGAAGTCGAAAGGAGTCCTTCGTCCTTTGAGATGCTTGCGAAGATTGCGGACGATGACCGCTAGCCCGCCGCTCTACTCGGCACGCCATCTTCCACCGGAAACAAGGCACCTTTGTTCCCGCAACATAGTCTTGACAACTTAGAAAGATAACAACCACTCGTTTGCTGCGGGGGCGTCTTTCAGGCCTCCGCTCTCTCGGGCCCCGTAATCCAACCTGGCGACGCTTGCTGATTGTAACAAGCTGACACCTAGGTCCACTCCGCGTGGTCCTTGGTGGCAAGTGTGGGAGCGACCACCATCGCGTTGCTCGGAGCCACCCCGAAGAAGCATAAAGAGCGGTTCACATGCAAGCCATTGAGTGAACTGAGCGACCAGCGGCGCAGCGCAGCGGTGCTTTTCGCAACGTTCTGTTTCACATGCGTCGCTCCTGAGCGTTTACTGCCGCTGCGAATTGCAGTGTTTCTGTCAAAGAATACGAGCTCGCGGTTGGTTTCTGTGTTTTGCAACCATCAACGTGGGCAAATTTCATGCATTATTTTTCCAAGATTGCTCAGATTTTGTTAATATAGAACACTTCTTTTTTAAATATCAACTTCTTATTTTGATGATACTTATATCATTTTTTAAGTTAGTGCGTGCGTGTCGAAAGTCCCTGTAGTAAACGAACATTCTCTTTCGCGCACGAATCCTCTTCTTGTAACGTGGCTTTTTCGCTGTGCAGTCATTGTTGAGAGGGCCGAGCTATCCCGCTGTTGTAGCAAAAAATTTCCAACTTGTTCGAACCCCTTCGCTCTGGCCGACCGAGCCGCCCCGACGAGTCGAAACAGTTTTTTACGGCGCGGCGACAAGATTCGCTGGCATTTTTGCTTGCATGTGAAACAGTGTGAAGTTTTGATCGCCATCATGCGAGACGTGTTGTCGCCGTTGCTAATCCAGACGGGCTGTCGCTGATCGTATCAGCCCCTACTCGGCATTGTCCAAGATGCATAACGTCTGACCGTAGACCAGAACCCATTTTTTCCGCCTGCGGGATCCTGTTTTAAATGCCTTAAGGACCGGCCCACATTCTCTAGCATCCAATCATGTTAATCTATTAACATGATTCGTTCATCAAGCGTATGGCCTACCCTCAACCCACACCACATTCTCAGAAGGCACCGCGGAAACATTGGTCCACTAGTTAGCGTGCCCCGCTCTACAGCTTTGGAAGTAGTACAAAAAACTTCCCCCGCAGTTAAAAAGCAAACACAAACACAAATACACAAGTGTGGCAGCCCTTGCAATAGCCTTCCCTGAAGCCCTTCGATTTTGGCCTCATCCCAGAATTAGGGCCGTTATCGGGCTGCAAACCTGCCGCTCCCGCTGTGGGCAACTGAAATCTCGGACTCGAGTCCCAGACGACTGATCTTCCCCACCACTGTTCGCTAGCTAGCGCCCCACCGATATCGGGTCAGTGGTAAAACTGATATCAGGCCTTCGCCGTCTTTTAAGGAGCGGCCGCCTCTATTCTGTTTGGCAGCGTTTCTCGGTACCAGCCCGTTTCCCGAGAACTGTTGACGCTGAGTTTTCTTGGGCGCTGGAGCCATCATCGAACATCGTCTAGCGGTGCCATCACCGACTATTGGTCACTTTCATTGACCTCCCCTATCAAGACTGCCCACCTTCCAAACAAAACGTTCGTCGCAGCGTCACGTCGCATCTCGTCTCCGTCAAGACGGGGCGGAAGAGGGGAGGGGTGTGCGGTCGGTGTGCGGTGGCTATTACAGTGCAACAGCTTTTATCGCTCTATGTACACTTGGCACGAAGCAGCCCTGGATGGCGACAAACAAACCGCGCAGCCCGGCACCTGCCCACGCGGCCGTATCGTTCCCGGAAAGTGGACATTCCGTGGCTTCGGCCGAGCCGGCCACTCCCCCGATGCGTTGCTTCCTGGGATGCACGACACCGAGGATAGTTCGTTTTGAGCGCGCCTTGCTTTCCCCTCCCCGCCGGATGGTGTAGGGAAGACTGTAGTGGCGAGGCGCTGAGAAAGGGCGAACGGTCCGAATGACCGCGCTGGCAACACCGATCCCTAACATCTACTCCATCAATATGAAGTAAAAATGTTATAAATGGTCTATTTTACTGAAAAATAGTGCGGCATTTACTTTCCCCAAAAAAAAACAATTGTTATTAGTGCAAGACTGGCCTTCGGCTTTGGAATCTTCATAGGCTGGCGCCTAACGAAGAAGACGACGAGAAGCGCCGAACGCTCCCTTCCTCCTTCCTCCGCCGAACGCTCCATTTTTATCCTTCTTTTTGTCTGTGCCTGCTTGTTCCTGTCCTGGGGTGATCAGGCGTGGGACGAGAGCTTAATGTCTACTTCTTCTCTCGGCCAGGGGTTTTCCCCTTGGTCGGCATCTCTTCCTCAAGACCATCTCCCTATTGATCGTTTTCCGCAGTGGTGTTTCGAGCAATCCGGTCGCTTTAGTGCCTTCCGATGGAGGCACTATCCGACTGAACAACCCGGAGGCAGTGCAGGCGGCCCTTCAGTCCACATCGAAGCACTTTATGCACATTACCGATGTCCGGCAGTTCGACAGGGGCGGTATTTTGTGCAGGTCGCCGGATGAAGACTGCATTGAAGACCTGCTAAAGTGTACGACCTTCGCCAACCACCCGGTGAGCGCATTCATTCCGCCTCATCTAACATGTTCCAAGGGCTTGGTCCGAGTGGTCGACTCTCGATTGAGCCCTGCGGAAACGCTTGAGAACCTCTTGCCTGCAGGAGTGATTGCTGTCCATCGACGCTGCAGGATGGTTGACGGAGTAAAAATTCCTACGGAGTCCGTCATTGCCACATTTGCAGGAATATTTTGGCCGTCAGAGATTAAGGTGTGGCCATTGGTTTTTCGACTAGATGCCTTTAATTCGCGGCCCCTTCAGTGTACAAACTGCTGGCGATTTGGCCACAGCGGCAAAGCCTGCAAATCGGCCTTACGCTGCTGTGCCTGTGGGGAACGTCATTGCAGAGAGGAATGTCCTGAACAGCTAGAGAAATGTTGTTTGTTTAGCGGTTCTCACCCTGCTGATTCACCTCACTCTGCTGCACGAGCACAAGAAGTTCAGATGCTCGAGGTTATAGACAAGCGCAGATGCACGCGGAGAGAGGCTTTTGCCGCAGCCAAGGAGAGAGCCTCAGGCTACTCGAGTGTGGCCGCCAAATGCATACCCATAATGGTTTCTAGTTGGTCCCAGGCTATTACAGCGGCAGTTGAGAAAGCTGTGGCAAATGCAATGGATCGCATTACGGAAACCGTGTCCACGTGCATTTCGCAGGTCATAGCTGCTCAGATGACCAACCTTCTGCAGGCGTCCACAGCTCCGCTCTTGTCTTCTTTGGCTTCGGAAGCTACCCCTCCTTCTGTAGTAATCGATTCCGCTCCACAGGGCCAAAAACAATGTGAGCAACAAAACACCTCTCAGGCCTCTCCTTCGACCAGCGTTATGGACGCATCCTCTATGGACTGTGTGGATATAGAGTCTGATCTCCGCGCCCAGAAACAAAGTGGGTCTCCTCTGAATATTGCAGGCCCATCTTTCCCTCAGTCAAAGATAACGAAAAGTAACGCAAGCCAAAATGCTGAGACCAGGATCCTAGAAAAGGCAGTAACATGGCTAACTTCAAACTTCAATTATCATCTCAAGAATTACCGTCCGTTCCGGCTTGACCGGTCATCACGAGAGGGAGGGTTGTTAGTGCTCATCTCTATAAAGTTTTGCCACAGGGCATGCATTTGTTTCCAATATGCGGACAATAAATATGAAATCTTTGAGGTTGACCTCAGCTTCCCAGGTCAACAGTCCTTTACGGTAGCTAATGCATATTTCCTGTCTGGTGTGCGTGACACTCGCCCTTTTGACTCACTCATGTCTAGTAGCCGATCTCAGGTTCTATTACTTGGAGACTTCAATGCGCATCATGTGAAGTGGGGGTTTAAAACAGACAGATTTGGTTCTAGACTTTTTGATTGGGCTTCTGACAACAACTTGATTCGCAATATTTCCGGATTGCCTACGTTTGTTCGGAGGCAATGCCGCTGTGCCTTGGATTTAACTTTTTCCTACCCAGGAGTCTCTGTTATGTCTTGGGCGCCTGTTGACAATGCAACAAACAGTGATCATCTACCGATCAGTTTAAAGTTTGCGTGTAAACTAACTCTTGAAGAGCGACATCAGCGCACGTTAATAAATTACAGTTGCTTTAAAGACACGCGAAAATCAGCCCTCCAAACCACTTCAGACACTAGCGCTCAGACAAGTGCCGAAATCAAGGCTGCACTTCTATGTTGAGTACTCGACCATGCAAGGCAAAAGTCTGAATTTTTGGTTAAGGCAACCAAGGGTGCAATCGCGAACAATTGGTGGAATGCTGAGTGCGCGCGTGTATATAGACGACGGAAAGCAGCTTGGAAGAAACTTCTCATCAATCAATGCCCAAAAAATTGGTTGGATTCTAAGTATGTTGCAGCTACATTTAAGAACACCGTTGCCCGTGCAAAGGAGGAGTACAATAGAAATCATTACGATTTTTTTCACAATCAGGAAATAAACGAGCTTTGTTTAATTTCGTTAGGCGCAACAAGGTTATTCCACCGGCTGCCAACATTGAATCCCTCGTTCAGTCCCCTGCTGACATCGCAAAACCCTTAGAGGATATTGCGTGTGGCTTACAGCTTCGCTTTACATCTGCCTTACCTTCTCCTACTATATTTACATGCCCCTCAAGTGATTTCACTACGGTCTCTATGCCTGAGCTGTCGCAAATTGTTCTGCACTTATCCCCAGCGGCTCCTGGCCCCTATGAGGTCACTTCATCTATGATCAAAATTTTGTTCAATGAATCTCCTGCAGACCTGTTTGCTCTAGTTAACCATTCTATTAGAGGTCCTTGGATACCGCATGAGTGGCATCTTGCTCAAATAGTTCCACTGCTTAAAAAGCAAGGGGAGGGCTTAGCATTAGACAATATACGCCCTATTTCCTAAACATCGAACCTAGTGAAATTGGTGGGAAGGGTCCTTCTCAGCCGTGTCATGTCACTCATTTCAGAAAATGCTATATTGAATCCATGTCAAATTGGTTTCAGGCCGGGTGGTTCAATTTGTGTGCTCATACTGACCTAGAGAGTCGTATTAAATTAGCTCGTAATAGAAAACAGTTTGCTGCGCTTGTCACCTTGGATGTCAGTAAAGCATACGACAGCGTTGAGCACTCGACTTTATTAATAAAATTACAGGTGCTGAACTTCCTTAGCTATTTTGCAGCCTGGATTTCTGCTTTTATAAAAAATAGAGAATTTTCCTGCTGCCAGAATGGTGTTTCCTCGAGGAGATTTCCACAGACAAGAGGTGTACCGCAAGGATCAGTTCTCTCACCTGTTCTTTTTAACATTTTTCTAAGCTCAATTCCGTGCATTCAAAATGTGAAAACTTATGTGTACGCCGACGATATTGCATTTTTTGGAACAGCAGGTGACATTCACACTCTTTATCGAACCCTGCAAAATTACCTCAGTGTTCTTGACAACTGGTTAGGAAGAATTCTTCTGTCCCTTAATGTGAAGAAATGCGCATTGTTAGTATTTCCAGTTTCTGTTCCTGTAAATATCTGCCTGGTCTATAGATTAAACATAATACCTCAACTTCAGACGGTGAAGTATCTGGGAGTAATATACGTCTCTACTCTTTCCTGGCGGCCACACATTGAGCAACTTTCTGCAAAAGGAGTTCGGGCCATTGGCATCCTGCGTAGGCTTTGTAGTGCTAGCTCAAGCATGAGAAGGCATAGAGTTCTGATGATTTATTAAATGTACGTCCGCCCAATTTTGGAGTTCGGGTGTGTTTTATTCTCAGGAGCTCCTGCCTATAAACTTCGCCCTCTTGTGCTGTTGGAGTGTGAGGCGTTGCGCCTTTGTCTTGGGCTTCCAAAATATGTCGCCAATGCTGTTCTGCACCTTGAGGCGCGACTGCCATCGTTATCAGCTAGGTTTCGCCTTTTAACAATTCAAACATTTTTAAAATTATGCGACTAGCCTCTTCACGCTTCCAGTATAATATTTCTTAGTCAACTTTCCGCCTTTTTTAGTGCTGCCTTGTCTCGTTTTCATACCCCGCAGTTATGTTACGTGCCGCCCCTCCTTGATTCTATACATATTCATTTCACAGATGTCCGCCAATTGTATAACAACTCATCATCTGTCCAGATTGAATTCAATGACAATTTCTCATCGAATGCAAAGCTGCAGCCTTTCCCGCTTCTTCAGGGTCTGTTGCAGGACCACCTAAGGTCATTTCCCTCTCATGTTCTTATTGCTACCGATGCCTCGCAGGATCGCGAGAAGGCAGGTGTGGGAATTTTTTCGGCTTCACTGGATTGGTCTTTTTCTCTCCGTCTTCCTGACTTCACTCCCATTTTTCTGGCTGAATTATTAGCAGTAATCTTAGCCTTACGAAAATTAGAAACTACCGTTTCCCAGGTTGTGGTTATGACAGACTCTCTGTCCATTTGCTCTTCCTTATCCTCAGCCACTGAGTTTAGGGCATTACGCCTCTTTAAGTTTCTGATTCTGCTCCATCTAAATTCGGTAAAGTTGCTTTGGGTACCAGGTCACACGGGCTTTCACTTAAATGAGGTTGCAGATTCCTTAGCAAGAGTCTCCCTCCGCGGCCCAGATGTTGCTGTCCTGCCAACGTGTGCATATACAGCTGCGGTGAGGTTTCGCAGCTACACAATATTTCAGGAATTTGCTGCCTCGGCTCTTACACCATCTCCCGAATATCAGTATCTTCTGCATCCTTGGAGTAGAAAACACTGGCGTTCACGCAGACTAGAGGTCTCTTTCACGCGCTTGCGTTGCCGGGTTCCCCTTCTAAATTTCTACCTTAAAAGATCTGGCCTGGCGGCTTCCCCACTGTGCCCTTTTTGTGCCGAACCTGAGACAATAGATCACTTCCTTCTGTTCTGCCACCGCTTTTCTCATTTGAGGAAGCGTATTTTGGAAATTCCATTTCATCAACGGGGCTTGCCTGTGTCTTCTGCGGTTGTTCTTTTCATTGGCGCTTCTTTGCTTGGACGAAGCGACAGGAGTGTGCACTCTGCTGTGCAAAATTTTCTTCAAGAAACGCAGCGCCTCCCATTCTAATTTCTTCTTCCCGCTCTCAGTCAGTAGGACACTAAAACATTACAGGCATTGTATACTATTATGCACATTAAGCCATTGTCCCGTCTTCGATCTCCAAGTTAACAGGACCCCTGTCCTTCCATCTTCCAATTTATCAGGCTACATCCTATTACCACTCCTTTTCCTGTCAAAACTTTCCTGAATCCAGCAATTAACCGCCTGTGTCTTGGCCACTCCCCCGTAGTGGGTATGTGCCAGCAACATCTGAGGCCTTCTTTCCTTCTTTCCTTTAAAAGCGCCGAACGATCCGTCCCTCGTGCGTGGTCTGGACTGACCGCTGCGTCTGGTCTGTGCCTGGACTGTACCGCTGGGTGATCGCGAGGCTGTGATTTCCAAAACGTTCCTTATAACAATTCATTGTTTCTTGCTGAACGTGCCGCCTGTTGGGTATTGTAAGGTGCCTGTTGGGTAGCTCCTTTGCAGCCACGACCTTTCGGCCTGGTCACCAGCCTGTGATGAACCGTTTACGACACTCCGTCGCCTCCTGACCACTCCACCAATTCTGCGTAACTTCGACCCTCGTTCTCCGACGGAACTCCACACGAATGCCAGAGGCGTCGGCCTCAGTGCAGTACTCGCTCAGCGCAAGCAAGGATTCGAAGAATACGTTGTCGCTTAGGCTAGCCGGACACTCACAAAAGCTGAAGCCAACTATTCTGTCACCGAGATGTGTTTGTTTAGCTATCCTTTGGGCGATCGTCAAATTTCGTCTCTACCTGTACGGGCGCCCTTTTGACGTTGTCACCGATCACCACGCCCTCTGCTGGTTGTCCTCTTTGAAAGATCACTCTGGTCGACTGGCGCGCTGGGCTCTGCGACTCCAAGAGTACGACATTCTCGTTATCTATCGTTCCGGGCGGAAACATTCCAATGCTGATGCCCTCTCACGTTCCCCTGTATCATCTGAGGCAGTGCCTTGTATATCCGCCCTGCCTTCTTTGGCGTTTGAGCCCACTCATATGGCTTCCGAGCAACGCAAAGACCATTCGATCACTTTCCTCCGAGATCTCATACCTGGCCAATCGTCTCGACCTCCTTCCCGTGCTCTTTTTTGTCAGTTCCACCATTTCGCCATCCGAGGCGAGCTTCTTTACCGCCGCAAATTCCTCCCGGATGGTCGCAAGTGGCTTCCCGACATTCCGACACATCTGCGCTCCTTCATTTGCTCTTCCTACCACGATAATCCCAAACGTGCCCATGCCGGAATCTTGAAGACCTTCACCCATCTACGACAGCAGTACTACTGGCGTGGGATGACCCGTTATGTCCGCCAATTCTTTCAGTCCCGCACCGCATGCCAGTGACAAAACCATCCACCTCGCCCGACCCGCCGCAAATATGCAGCCGCTGCCTTGCCCAGCGCAGAGCGTGTCGGCATTGACCTCACGGCCCTCTCCCCAGCACATCAACCGAGAACCTCTGGATCATCGTTGCCATCGACCACTTTACACTCTACGCTGAAACTTTGCCTTTACAATCCGCTACAACCCGCAACATTGCATCCTTCGTTCTCCATCGCATCATTCTTCGCCATGGTGCGCCCAAAGAGCTGCTCAGTGATAGAGGTCCGGCCTTCCTCTCAGAAGTTGTAGAAGCTCTCCTTCAGGAAAGCAACATCGTCCACCGCACCAGCTCCGTCTACCATTCCCAGACAAATGGGATGGTTCAGTGTTTTAACCGTACTTTCGGTGACATGGTGGCCATGTATATTGCTTCCGGCCATTGTAACTGGGACCGCGTCCTCCCTTTCGTCATATACGCTTATAATTCCGCTGCTCAAGCCACCACCGGATTCTCTCCGTACTTTCTCCTGTATGGACGTGAGCCTTCTTGCCCACTGGACACCATTCTACCTTACCGCCTTGATGCTTCCGAATTTACAACTCTTTTTCAAGTCGCAACTTAGGCCGAAGAATGCCGAAAGCTTGCCCGGTCTTTCACTTCTCACGCACAGCAGTATCAGAAAAGCACCCGTGATCCCCTTGCACTTCCTCCCGATTACCTTCCAGAATCTTTGGTCTGGCTCTTGGTACCCTCCTCAGGTCGCGGCCTTTCCTCCAAACTTGTTAGCAAGTACCAGGAACCTTACCGTATTCTTC
The DNA here is from genome assembly GCA_030143305.2 of Amblyomma americanum. Classification (NCBI taxonomy): domain Eukaryota; kingdom Metazoa; phylum Arthropoda; class Arachnida; order Ixodida; family Ixodidae; genus Amblyomma; species Amblyomma americanum. The sequence goes on from JARKHS020015401.1 coordinate 155,282, forward strand.
AGTAGACATTCCCCGTCAATTACCTAATCGAACCATTTACGCCATCCCCTGATCATCGTCGCCGAGTCCGCGCCATTGTCCACATGACCCGCCTAAAACCATACTACGACCCCGCCGTCGTCACATCGCCCTAGGCCGTTAGGATGGCGTCCTGTCGCCCGGGGGAATGTAACACTGGCGCTCGGCTTTGGAATCTTCAGAGGCTGGCGCTTAACGAAGAAGACGACGAGAAGCGCCGAACGCTCCGAACCTCCATCGCCGAACGCTCGGTCCCTCGTGCGCGCTCTGGACTGACCGCTGCCTTTGGTCTGTACCGCTGGTTGTTCGCGACGCTGAGCTTTGCAAGACGTTCCTTATTACATTATTACTATTATTATTTTACGCCCTGCACTAAATAATGGGGTATAAAGGAGGGTTCTCCTCCTTATAACTCTCATTTTTAAATGAAGTTTCTTGGTGTCAGCGTGCCCCAAGTCCCCAAAGGTATAAAAAACACCACTTTGCACCATGCTTCCCGCCACCTAGCGTCTCGTCTGCTTGTGGTCAGTCGTCTGATAATAGCGGTGAGTGACGGCCCCTTGGTTACCGTCGACGCTGGATCTCTGGTCACTTCTGCTTCTTCACGGGCGCCTGCCGCGGTACAAGATATCGGCTTGTAAGCTGCATAATTGAACTTTTTTTTTGTGAAGCTTACATTGCTGTAACCATACCTGGCCTTCCTTTGTTAGCGTCGCCGCCCCGTTAGAGCCTTTTGTTAGGCCTAATTCTCAAAGCTTTTCCAGTGTGGCTCTCGCGGTGTGTTGGAACCAATTTTAGTGCGTTGCACAACATGGAACTCTGATAGAATATAGTTTCGAATCTGAGCTCTTGATTGAGCTGATGAGGATACATTTTCTTCAGTCATATTGAAATGCCAAGCCTTAAAGATGTGAATATGAAGCCGAACACTGCCATATCAAACTACCTTCAGTAATATTATAGTAGTAGTAATTGGTTTTTGCGGAAAGTAAATGGCGCAGTATCTGTCTCATATCTTTGGACACCTGAACCACGCCGTAAGGGAAGGAATAAAGGAGGGAGTGAAAGAGCAAAGGAAGAAACAGGTATCGTAGTGGAGGGCTCCAGAATAATTTTGACCACCTGGGGATTTTTAACGTGCACTGACATCGCACAGCACACGGGCGTCTTAGCGTTTTGCCTCCATAAAAACAGAGCCGCCGTGGTCGGGTTCGAGCACGGGAACTCTGGATCAGTAGCTGAGCTCCCTAATCACTGATCGACCGCTACCTTAAGGGGTTTTTTTCATTTTCAACATATTCAGCATTAGTATTTAGTCAAATATGGTGTTATGCATGACCGTTAAAACTACTCCGCGACTCGTTTTCAGAATTGAACTATTTATTCTTAAGCTACATCCCTTTATCTACGAACGTAGCCAAACCAGCAAGCCCGTAGAGCAAAAGAAGATGACAAGCAGACGACTCCTGCCTCCTTTGCCTCCGGCGCCGCTGGGCATGAAGACGGCGAAAAAAACGCCGGACGTCGGGTCACATTAAGCCAGCGCAGTTTCCCAAGCTGGACTGCCGCATCTACTGCCCGTTTCCGCCGCTGGCACTCCTGTAGGAATGTGCCTGAATGAGGATAAATAAACACGACGCCATTTTTGGGCTCCATTTCTGTAGGTAGTAAAAAACTTCCTTGTACTCCCAAGTACCTCCCTTGTATTATGCAGCAAATAAAATACTCCATTGATTGGAGTAAATAAAACCTCCTTCTGAGAGTGCAGTAAAGGACCAGCCATTTACTAACATTTGGGTATATTTTCGTTAACAGTGCACTGGCCCCCGTTAAAACCCTAACTAAAAACTTGTCCACCTTAAATAAAAAATGTCACAAATTATAGGAGCCGCTAATGACCCTATGCAGATACCACTGCGCAGAAAAAGTCTTTCTCAAAGACAAAAATTCGGCGAGCACTTCAGTATTCTCACGTGGAGGAATGCGAAAGCACGCGTTTTGAGAAAAGAAAACTTTTCGAGGAAAGGAAAGGGCGAAGCAGCTCTCGAATCTCACAGTCGCGCCGTAGTTTTGCCACTAACCCCATACACTAACTAGAGTTCTGAACGGAATTTCCGGTCTGTGGGTATTGGCCGTAGAAATGGAGCTTAAGCTTTCACCTCTGGCATGAATCATGTCGCTCGCAAAAGGGCTCAGATGTAATCCAGTACAAAACTCAATGTAATTTGTCCTTAGTCTCTATATCGTTTTCTTAACAGGAACAAAATTCTTATTCACTGCTCCTTGCGCTTTCTCACTTTAAATTCACTTCGGTAAAAAAGCAAACCGACCCTCCTTATCAGCTTCAACAAGAATCACATTGCTCTTGAAGACAGAACTACACCATTTAACACGCTGCCACTGCGCAAGTCCGGTATTTTTCTGCAAGTATCCCACACCTTCAAGAAGGCATCATTCCCGGCGTTCATGTTTCCCCTTCTGAACCACTTTTTGGTTCACTGCAAATAATTCGTGCTCTGGAAGGTCAGTTTGCATACCATAATTAGGGTCGTACGTTATGGTATGGTATGCAACTTTGTGTTTCAGAGCATGAAATTATTGCAATTGCAATTAACCGAAAAGTGTCTTTGAATGTTACCCTAAAGGCGAAAAACTGACCTTATTGGTTGGGTCGCTGGAATTCTTTCCTCCAACACATTCAAAAAAATCCCACTTATTTGAGAGGTTTTGCCATTCCCAAGAGCTAAGCAGTGGCAAACAAAGAAAATACGTGATCGAAGCCGAATTATCAAAACTCTACCAACTTAGAATCCACATGAAAAAGGTGCTACACTTCATGTGCTTTGACAAGAAACACCTCTTATTTTTCCGCGTGTTTAAATGCTCACATCTTTGTGGCAAAGGTTCTTTCTGGACACCACGATTAGAGATATATTTTTGTCCAGTGCACAAATTCTATCTCATCCTAACACCCATGGGCACACCGTTTACTGGGATGGTAGCTCCTATTGCACATGTTGTTTAGAGAAAGATCATTTGCAGTTTTGGCGCCGAAGAGCAGCTTGTCATTTCATAAAAGAAGTTACTGGCGATCTCGTTGTCTGGCCGCATTAATTCGACCGGGCACTTTTCTCAAACATTAATTTCGAATGCTTCTTAAGTACAAGATTTCTCAAAGCATATTATTACATTCCTGTTTATACAAAATATTTTTAATAAAGAATTGCAAACGTGTTTGAATAGCAGCTGGTATCGGGGCAAGAAAAGGTTCTTTGAAAATATTTACAATTTAGCACATAAAGACTATCCTGTATTGCCTTCTAATATTTATTCTGTATAGAGAAATATCTTAAAGGAGTATCTGCGTGACCTTTCTGTGAGATACTGGTGATGAAATGCTAAGAGCTACAGGCTATATAAGCCGCCTCTAAATGCCACGAATCTGCTATGGTTTTGGGCACAAACTCGTTTGCCATCAGCCATTTTTTTTCACCTTTTTTTTCTGCCAAAAACACTTCTTTTTATTATAATGTATACGCAACGCGGGTGCTAAAAATAACCCCTTTAGAGGTGATTAAATCTGCTAAAACAAAAAAATAGTTTTTTGCGTAGAATATTTCCACAGTATGACCCCTCCAGTGGCGCCGTACTGCGACCAATCTGTTTTCCCTGGCGCTTGGCACGCCTTGGGCATCTTGCGCTTTGTAGTCTTCCTCGCCAGAGGTCCCTGCTGAATGGCACGTCCCAGCACTTCTGAGTAAACCTGATTTTGCACGCCAACTATTTGTCGGCGACACATTTGATGGAGCAGCTGGGTATACCGTTTCTTGTACGCTGACTACGAGGATAGGCTTGACGCCTGTTCTCGTGGATTGAACACCCGTCCACAAGGCGATTCGCTGTCTGCGAGGCCTACAACCAGTTCGGCCGGCTGACAACGCTGGCAAGATTCATGACGTCCAACACGGCTAGCCAGACAACTCAGCACTCCGGGACTGCCCCCCCCCCCCCCGTTCGTCCTACATGCACCTCGATCGCTGCCACCGTTCCTCAGTGATAGGTTGAAGGACGTTGATTACTGTTTGGTGAGGTTTGACCTAGAGGTGGGCTTCAATGAATGGGACGGCGAGCGCAAATTGCGCAACGTCTACTTCATGCTGCAGGACTCGGCCAAGACGTGGATTGAAAACCACGGAGCTTCTTTCACCAACTGGGAGGTTCTTCGCCGAGAGCTGCTGGCGACATTTACCACCAGCGAAAGAAAGGAGAAGGCCGAAATCGCCCTCAATTCAAGGTCACAGCAGCCCAACAAAAGCGTCGCCATGTTCATCGGTGACGTGACACGACTCTACAATCTGCCCGACCCTGCTATTCTCGAGGCCAAGAAGGTGCGCCACTTAATGCGCGGCGTAAAGAGCAGTTATTTGTCGGACTGGTCCATGAGCCGCTAAAAACGGTGTCCGAATTTACCAAATAGGCAACGGGTATCGAACGTTCTCTGCATGACCAAGGCGCGCACTACGGTCATCAGGCTACTGTAACAGCCACTTCCCAGTACACGCCTACGTCGCTACCTGCCGAGGAGCTTCGGGGAGCTTGTGAGAAGCCTTGTGCGGAGGAAAAGGCTGAAACTTCGCTCTGAAGCTCCACAGGCCAGCGTCGGTACAGTAACGGGCATTTTCGCGATGAAATCCGGCGAGTTCTAAAGCCACTTCCCGCTCCACACCCGGTGCCCTCCGCTGTGACGTACATCGACGCGCTACGAAGTCCCAGGCCAGTGATGCGAGCCTTTCACCCGTCGCTCCTATGCCTCCTCTGAAGTACCGAATCGCATCATTACCCTCCGTGCCACAGGAATTCAGGCGCGCCATGAGCAAAGCGCACGTGTGGCGTACGCCAAACAATGGGCCGCACTGTTACCACTATGGGGAGCCCGGCCACATCTTCCGCCACTCCCCTAACGCAGAATGGGTTTTAAGAGGTTTTCACCTCACGCACCTCGACCGCGCAACGGTGAACGGCCACGGTATATTGAGCAGTCCTCAACCTCGCAGCGACGTCAGTCCCGATCACCTCCAAGGTTAGGCAGACTCCTCTCACAATGCAATGCATTTTAGTTGGAGCAAGCCAGCGACCGTTACATCAGCCGCCTTATCGAATCTCTTCGAAGGAGTGTGATGCCATTCGCCGCCAAGCTCAAGAAAGGGTCCAGGACGACGTGATACAGAAGTCGACGAGCCCGTGGACGTCGCCTGTTGTTCTAGCGGCAAGAAAGATAGAACCTTACCGTTCTGTGTTGATTACAAACGTGTAAACAATGTCACCAAAAATGACATTTATCCTCGGCCACGAATTGATGAATTATTGGACCGGCTGTGCCATGCCACGTAGTTCTCGTCGCTAGATTTGCGCAGTGGTTATCGGCAAATTGAGATGAACGAAAGCGAGCGGGAAAAGACCGCCTTTATTACACCGGACGGTCTGTACGAATCCGGGCGATTCCTTTCGGCCTGCGCTCGGCTCCTGCAACCTTCCAGCGGTTGTTGGACAGCGTGCTTCCTGATCTAAAATGGCAGTTCTCTCTGGTGTACCAGGATGACGTTGTCATTTTTCCCGCCACGATCGAAGAGCACATGAGGCGCCTGCGCGCTGTGTTCTCAGCAATCCATTCGGCCGGTCTTTCCCTAAAACCCGAAAAGTGTCACTTCGCTTTCCATGTGTTTAAGTTTCTGGGCCACATCGTAGGCAGTAAGGGAGTTAGCACTGACCGCGACAGGACATCCGCCGTTGCTGCTTTTCGCGTGCAAACCGATTAGTGCAGTGTGCGCCACTTTCTGGGTCTCTGTGCCTTTTGTCGGCGTTTCGTGCTCAACTTCCCTCAGATTGCTGAGCCCCTCATTCGCCTCACGAAAGCTGCCGAACGGTTCTTCTGGGGCCAGGAGCAAGAACAGGCTTTCGAAGACCTCCGCACTCGTCTCCAAGTACGGCCATCCTGGGGCACTTCGACGAGTCAGCCGACATTGAAGTGCACACAGACGCCAGCGGCATCATCCTCGGTGCGGTCCTTGTGCAGTGGCAAGATGGCCTCGAAAGCGTAATCGCATACGCAAGCCGCACCTTGTTACGATCCGAGGCGAACTATTACACTACTGAAAAAGAATGTCTCGCAACTGTGCGGGCAGTGACCAAGTTTCGCCCGTATTTATATGGCCGCCGTTTTAGATTCGTCAGTGATCACAATTCGCTGTGTTGGCTGGCGAACCTCAAAGATCCCTCGGGACGGCTTGCACGCTGGAGCCTTCGCATTCAAGAATTCGATGTCACCATTGTCTATAAGTCCGGTAGGAAGCACAGTGATGCTGACTGTCTGTCTCGTGCTCCTATCGAGGACAACCGAGCTGATACCGAGGACGATTGTTTTTCGCGCCACCATCTCCACGTCCATTCTCACTCAGCACCAACGAGCTCGACTACAGTGAACTTCGGCTTCTCACTGGCTATCTGGAAGGAAGCGCTCAGTCTCCCGAGCGTATCTTCTCGCGCGGGCTGTTGTCGTTCTGTTTATGCGACGGCGTCCTGTATAAGAAAAACTACAGTGCAACAGACGCTGTCTATCTGCTCGTCGTACCTGCGGCCTTTCGCGACGAAGTCCTGCAGCCGTGCCTTGATGACCCATCTTCTTGTCACCTGAGTTTTTCCCGCACTTTCGCCCGATACGCCAAAATTACTACTGGCCAAGGGTTGCTGCAGTTCTCCAGCGTTACGGCAGAACTTGCCGCGAATGCCAACCTCGCAACACGCCGCCAACTAAGCCAGCCGGACTACTGCAGCCTATTCATCCGCCACAAGTCCCCTTCCACCAAGTCGGCATGAACTCACTCGACCGATTTCCGCAGTCCTCGCTGTGTATCCGCTACTTTGCGGTCGCCACCGCCTACTTCAGCTGGTACTGTGAAACAAAAGCTCTTCCCCGTGGTATACTTCTGACAAAACTGCGAACTTTTTCATTCAAAAAATTCTGCTTTTCTTGGTGTACCAACCATCGTTCTGATAGGGGCACGGCATTCACCTCGGCCCTTATGCAGGTGGTGAGGTGTCTTAGCGACACAGGCAACCGCAAAACAACAGATTACCACCCACAAACGAACTCACAGAACGGCTTAACAAGACGATCGCCAACAGGATTATCATGTATGTCGATGCAGACCACCGCAATTGGCACGCCATTGTTTCTTACATCACATTTCGTATAATACTGATATACAAGAAACGACGCGGTTCACTCCATTTCGTTTAGTGCATGTCGCGAAGCCACAACAATGCTGGATGCAGTGCTGCTTCCGACTAGTACTACCTCCTCTGTTTTGGGTGCTGCCCAATTCGTTAGTCATGCCGAGGCCGCCCGCCAACTCACTCCACAGCGCAACCGGCACCAGAAAGCCCATGAGGCTCGCCGCCACAATCTCCGCCACAGACACGTCAGTTACCGACCCGGTGAACGAGTCTCGGTTTGGAGCCGAATCCGCATGCCAGGGCAGTCGGAAATGCTTCTGCGTCGAAGTTATGGATCCTACGAGGTTCCCCGCCACCTAAGAGAGGTGAACTACGAAGTTCTTCCCCAAGGAACAGTTCGCTCCACAAGACGGCTGACCTCCGAAGTCGTCCACATCGCACGGATGAAGCCGTACCACGCCCGCTAGCGCTTCAGGCGTGTCTACACCAGACGCTAGACACATGCGACGTCCCTTCTCTTCCAGCTTCCCATTGCTGCGGCACCGAGTCGGCGCTCTTCAGACATGGGGCTTTATGCCACAGTACTACCCCTCCAGTTGCGCCGTGCCGCGATCGAACAGTTTTACCTGGCACTTGGCATGCCCTGGGCATTCCAGGGGCTTGCGTTTTGTCGTATTGCTCACCCGAGCTCCCTGCTGTCTGGGACGTCCCAACACAACTAAGTAAACCTTTTTTTCGTACGTCAACCTTTTGTCGGTGACAATATACACTTCAGAGAAATATTATTTAGCTCAGGACTTATGAAGCTGTTAAAATCGCTGTGATTTAGCGGTGGTTAAACCTGGAGTGACGCGACAGCTACATCTGGCTGAGTGGAGCTAGCTAAGTGGAATTGCAAAGTCAGTCTAACGCCGCTCCATTTCGCTGGGCGTTCCTTCTCCGTCGTCGTCCCACTTGACACGGCGCATGCGCACAGATGTTTGTTGCAGCAGTTGCGCGCTGCGCCGTTGGCAGCAGCAGCTGCGGCGCACCACGTGATCACCCCACGTGACCAACCCCATTACCAACAGCACCGCCACGGAGCTCAAGTGGTGCCACGCTGAATGGTCGAAGAGGTGGCGTAGTGTAGCTATCGCTACAAAAACAGTCATTCTATGACGACAGGCAGAGACAAGTTCGGAATTCTGGCGCGGTATTCAAAGGTGTCAAATTTGCCTTGTATGCGAAAATATGAGCACGCTTAGGTCGCGACCACCTATGTTGACATAGCGCCTGAAAGGGATAATACTAATGTGACCTCTCATCCATAAAATCTCAAAAATATCACTAATACATAGTCACGAATATATTTTGCAACGCGTTATAGTTATTCGGTGCCGCTCTTCCGTGTAGGTTGAAAGGTCGGATACGACTAGCTGTACATTCATGGCATCCGCTTGATTCGCGGAATGATAGTTCCAAGGCTGCGACTGCAATACTTTAAAAGCAGCGACTGTTGAAGTCAAAGATTATCTGCTTCAGCTGCCTTGATAGTTTAGTATATGCGTGCCTACTTCTTCCTCTTTTCGTCACGACGAGAGCTTCAGAACTATGGCTTTATGACTTCAGTGCTGCTCGTCAACTTGGGAGTAGTGGGCAGAAACTTATATGTGACGATGAAATTTTCTATATTAGTTTTGAAAAAGTGGTGCTCTTTCAATCAGGCGCAAAGACAGCATTGAAAAACTCGCACATATTAACGCATGCTCTCAGTTTTCTCAGTCGCTCCAAGGCCCAAAAGCATGCTTTACGGCAGCAAATCCTGATGCAGTCCACTGTCAGTCGCATTCACATGGGCTTAACTATTTCCACAGCAGTGAACAGAGATATCCGAACCGGAACATTGCCATTTGTTACGTGAACTGCTATCAGCATGAGGTCGATGATACGTCAATGAGTGGACATCTTGAGCACATGATTGAAGGCCAGGTACTCTGGCTTTGGTTTTGCACTTGGAATTTCGTGGCGAGAAGAATGTCTTCACCGCTACTAGAGAAGACAATACGTGATGCGTTGAAAAATTATCAAATGCATGAGTTGAAGCTCCTATGCTGCAATTCAAGAAGCCACTAGGCGAGCAAATGGTGTGCAATGCCCATCATCTCGTTAGAACTTTGGTTGCAAGCTAGTGAGATGATAACGAAAAACGTTATGCTTATCCAGGACTTTGTGTCCGGCCTGTCGTGTGCGAAAACATAGCATCTGAAGTATCGAAGTGCTCGAGACTTGCCGACGACAAAGGGTCGCCGCCGGTTCCTGTCATTCCTCTTCGTGCACGCGTTTTCAGCATCTCGATTTGGTGAAACTAGCCATTTTTGTCGCAAATGTCTCGCTTTCTTTCATTGAGTTTTTGGGTCCCCATAATCATTTCGGGGATGGTGTCACGGAATCCTTGAGGACAAAAGACGCTCTTCCATCTCTGCCCTTACCAGAATTGCGAGATTTAATGCGATGGCGTTAAAGGTCCCATTGTCAAGAAAATATCTTGCCTCTGTTGTCGGCGTCGGCATTGTGAGCAAAAAATAACGAGCATGACTCTGCCATTCGGTGCCCAGTTCGCAACATAAGAGGCAAGTGGGCCTTGTAGGTCACTCTACATCTAGTGGCAGGCTGTGATGACGCAGCTATGTCACATGACCTTGCGGCGTCATTATAACCTGCCCACCGGATAGAGAGCAAACTGCCTACCGTAGCAGGTGGCGGCTAAATTAATGATTGGTCCCTCGGGAAGAGTAACTTAGGCCGCACAAGGCCACCGCTAGGAGCAGCTGCATTGCAGGGTAGTTGCGCATCACTCCAGGCATCTCTCAAGCATTTCCCATTACTCCCAGGCATCTATAAATTTAAAGAAGAGGAAGAACGTTCTTGCGGGATAGTTGGTTCATTGCAGAAAAAAGCTTATGACTGTGCGAATTGGACAGGACAGGTGAACAAGGAACAAATATGCCTAAAGTGTTGTTGTTTTTGTTCCTTGTTCTCCTTTCCTACTCGCGCAGTCATAACCCTTTTTTTTGTAAAGTAGAGAACGACCTTCCGCATATATGCGAATTAACCGATTACGCTATCGTGTTATACCATTAAGACGGAGCTAAAGTGTCTCCTGCTTTTTGTTCGACTGCGGGGCCTAGTTTACGCGGCCTCCTCCTTCGTTCTACTCGAGCTTCAGCGCTACGGTTGGTCGTTGTAGCTGAGACTCAGGCCCATTGCACAATGCATATTTTGACGATAGCACCACCGCCGTTTGTAATAACTGGGTATTCGTTATAACTGTGGCCATTATATTTTGACTCGACTCTAGCATATTTTCCCTGTTGTTGTCCTCCGTAGGATGTCGCAAGATTTATTGTCCTTTTCCTCCTTCGAGTGTTTCCGCCTTTTTCTTGTATCAATGGCTTACCTCTGGGCCTGCCCGGCTCGCATCCTTCATTTTTTTGTTTTCTTTCCTCAAGAAACAGTTTGCCCTTAGCATCCAGCGCCTGAAAGGTGGAATAACTCATATCCCCCCAGCTGAATCGCTTGTTGTCTGTCTATGACCGCCTAAAGCTAATCTTCTGTATTGCCTTTTTGTTTGGAGCAGCGAACTGCCACAGCAGTGGTGCAAAGCTTAGCCGCCGCACCACTGCGCCAATAGTGGTAGCCGAACTACCCGCGGCCTATGAATCTATGGAAGACAAGACGCACTTGCCCTGCAAGGGTGTCCAGTGCTACCGCATTGCCCCTTTGGGTGGTTAAGCGTACTGCAAGTTGGTTGTTTGTGTGTTTTTTTTTTCAACTTTTTTCAAGAAGAATACTTGACGCTATGCATTGCAAAATTGAAACTTTAAACTATTAATCGTAACAGGGTGCATTTTAAAGCGGCGCAGACAGAGGGCCACGCAGTTTCAATGAAGATGCATCATCAAAATTGCACTTTATTCGCGTAAGTCGAGAAGTACGATGCTCCTGATGTCTACTAGTGAGCAGATTTATTGAACAGACAACAAATGTATTGCTTCATGACCCGCGAATATTTTTTGCTGCAGATTTCTCAACAGAACTTTTTGCAATAACCTTTTTTTACTAAATAATGTTTCTTCACTTAGACGATTTCTGGCTGCAAAAATATTCTCCAGAAGCTAGCGTATTTATAAATGCGTGCTTTTCTGTCAAGAACAACCGCAGACACAGACCGTTGTCGTGTCTCAACAAATATATTCTCCTCCACATATACATACATTCGCACGCTGTCCCGCTCTCGTACGAGATTGGTGGATTGATCGAAAAAGTTTTATTTCCATCAAAACAGATGTTTCTTCCCGCCTCCGGCACGTAGGCCTGGAAGACGAGGTTACTGGGAGGTTACCACGTCCGTGGTTACTGGCTAGGTGGCAGTCCTTAACTTGTAGCGGCCTCTACCGCCAGATGAATGGTGGTGCGTTGGAGCTCAGGGTAGGAGCTTCTTAGCAGGGTCTCCCAGGCTACTCTACTATCAATATTTATGGCCACCGCGGGAGAATTTGGCCACTCCCAAATTATGTGGTCGAGTGTCCCTCTCGCCCCACAGTGAGTTCATCAATCATGCGACCTCAGCTATGGGTACACGCCCGAGATAGGGACAGCGCGCCGCCGGCAGTTGGATGTGCAGCCACGAAAAATCAAATATGCTCGCCCCTTGGGCCTTGTCATTTTCTTCTGCGGCCGGGCCACGATGGCAAGCTACAGAGTCCTCCCTCTATCGACGGAACTATGAGTAAGAGAGGAATAGCGAAGAGCAGATGGTGTTGACGCAAATCGTACGAGGCAGTGATTGGCGCGGTCCGGATGGGATGCAGCTGCGCTGTCGCCGATGACGTCGGAGTCAAACTCGGCTGGTTTTAGACGGTCAACAGAGAGTCTCTTTCCGGCCGTTGATGAGGAGAAGAAAGTGCTTACAGAGCAAATATTTGTTGATTTTTATATAAATGCTGTATTCATGGCATTTGTGCATGACAAAATCGAGAAACAAAACGCGGCGGTACGTTCTAAACATGCTGTAAATTTCGGCCGTAAGTACATGAAGAATAAGGACTGACGGGCTACTTTCAAAATATTGTTCTTCTTCTTATTCCTGATGACTGGATTAAAGAACCACAACAGCTCTAAAAATCCCTCCATCGCACTACCTTGTTTGTCTGATTTCATGCTCTTTCATGCTGTAGCCGTATGGCCGTTTGCATATATCCTCTTGCAAATGACTTGGCCGGAAGCTGCCAGTGCTACAAGAACTTATCTATGTATCCAGGACACAGCCGTAAAATTCAACGCTTCGCAGATCTTTCGACGATGCTAACCGTTTCTTGATGTAGAGTCTCAGCGAGTGTCGGGAGCAGAACAAGCAGAGCTCACCTCATTTGTATCGGAGGCCGCTATCTTCAGATTTCTGCCGGGTCAGCCCTGCCACGCCCTCGCTTACTAGTGATCCCGTGGAGACGAGGAGCGCGGCCGGCGGGTCCGAAGCGCTGCAAAATGAACTGTAAGCCACGCTACTGGCCGGATGAGTTCCCTGTTAGCAGCGGTGGCACGCGCATAAATCGTCAGCAGCATAAAAGTCAGGGGCAGGAGCGCGATGAGTTGCGGCCACGCAGGGGAAACTGATTTCCATAATCTTATCGGTCCGCTGAGCCAGAAGTTCCGGGGTCAGAGACGGAGTCAACTCAGGCAGCACCTGCTTCCGCAGGTGCTGCCTGAAACATTTCCGCAGGAGGGCGCTGTCGGTGGGAGTAGCCATATCTCCAGCAAGGGAGGTCATGCGACGCAACTGCTCAGAAGGCTTGTGATCTCCGAGCTCTTCCCAGGTGTTAAGCTGTAGCAGACGGCGCAGTTTCGTTTCTAAAGTGCGCTGGATGAGCCTCGCCTTAAGATAACCATACGTGCCATAGGCAGGCAGTGAGCGTATGATCTCGCAAACAACCGCAGCAGTAGTAGGTGTGAGCGCATGAATAATGTGGTCGAACATGGTCATCTGCGAATGATGCGCTGCCGCCAGAACAAGGCCTCAATTGTGAGAAACTTAACTGCCAAGACCGATAACCAGAAATCGGGGAATTTGAGGGCGGAGGCCGCGGGTTCACATGGTGGTGGCGTAACAAGCGACGGAGACGTTGCCTTCTCGCAGGAATCCATGGCTATGGCTTACACGATAGAAGGCAGGCAGGAGAAGGAAGCTGCGGTCTCGAGCACCACGCGGCAGTAGGTCTAGCGAAGCGGCTGAGGCAAGCACAGGTGAAGAGCAGAGAGTGAAGATGCGATGCCCGGAGTCACCCAATTTTAGTAAATGGACCGCATACTGAGGCCTTGTGGGGTCTCCACAAATATATTTTAAAGGACCCGTTCAGCCGGATAGGAGCTGGGCAGCGCGTCGCCGGCATTCCGCTGTGCAGCCACGAAAGATCAAAAGGGCTAGCGCCTTGAGGTTTGCCAACTTCTTCTGCTGCCGCATCACGATTGAATGCTACACACGCACTAAAAGTTAATGAATTATGTTTTAGACGTTTCCGCGCTCCATTACCTTTATCCTTGGCAAGGTTGACCAAAAGCCAAAAGGTGAATTAATTTATGGACTAAGAAGGTGCCTGCAGAGACGTTAACGTTTGGCCGCATATCTTCTGCGCGAACGATGTGCTACACCTCACTAGAAGCAATGAATTGCTTGATGATATATTGATTGACAGACCAATTTATTTTAAGAGATTCGAGCTCCACACTTCATGTCGACGCCAAATCGCTACCATTCGGGACAACGTACTGTGCTTTCAGAGCTTTGCGGGCTATGCATAAGAATAGGTGCATACATTTTAGACGCACAAAGCATAACATACTCGGCGAATGAAAAATAAAATTGATGAATTCCCCACTAAGTAAATACGAAAATCTGCTCCTTTCATTTAGCGGCGCTAGCGGGGTGGGTAGGCCACATTCAGAGCTAGAACACCCCTTTCGAAAAATCTGGTATATGTGTCTTATGTGTTTAGCCCATACGAAATTATAGAATATGTGCCATACATGGCCACATGTGCAATACGTGCCCATATGTCATACGTGTCTTATGTGTCTCGTATATAAATCGTTTTTGACAGAGAAACGCTGGCCTGGAAATGAAAAGTGGGAACGTTGAAATAGCTGCTATAAAATTTAGGTAGCTTAAAAAGTAAAAAAAGTACCGCGTAAAAAAAAGCACCATGCCCCGACAGGATTCGAATCATAATCATCTATATCCGCAGTGCACAAAACTAACCACTAATCAGCGACCGCCACTTCTTTCTCTTTTTTTATTATTGCATGGAAATAGTGCCGCAAAGAAAAGTCTAAGCACGCTTACGCCCCAAAACACCAGGCCACCTTGCCCCTGCATGACCTCTCCTTCCAAAATATCAAAAGTCTGGGGGGGCACACGCATGCGTCCAGATAGCGGAGCCAGCTAGGCGGCTCTTGCAGGCCAGCATATATTCCCCGCACCAAAGCGCATTGTTCTCAAAACACAGATTTTTGACGACCGCGGTGATTCTGCGTGGCGGTCCATCATGCGGCTCTTCGAGAGATTAAATATTACCAGCAACATATGTAGATCATATGGTACAGCACTCTTTTTATCCGCAGGCAAAATACGAATACTGTATGGCGTGATGTCAATGTCCTTCTTAATTGTTCGCTGTAAAATGTCCCAGAAAAAGATAGCATCAATGCACAGAATAAAACAATGGTCAATTGTCTCTGGTGTATTGCACAGGCGACCATTCACCGTCCATGGCGCAAGCACCTCTTTAGAATGAAGCCATGCCTTCACAGGCAGCGTTGACGTGTGTAGCTTAAAAAAAGAATGTTTTCGCGACAGAAGAAATGCAGAATCGCCTGGCACGTTTTAAAACACTGGGGTCAAGGAACTCAAGAAAAGGTTCCCGATACAACGGTACAGAGAACAAGTACTCTGTAAGTGCCTGAGTCATGTGCCCTCTGGAGAGGCTATACAGGTGGTGTAAAGAAAACCGCACAGTCAGGAAATTGAAGGTGTCAGCAAAATCCTTATGAATCTTCATAAAGGCCCCTCACGAGTGTTTCCCGTCGGTACGAATAGGAAAGGCAAATGAGCACTGAGACGCCTAATAAGCACGGCTACTAAAAAAAGGGTGGTTTGACGATTTGAAAAAGAAAAAACGCGAAACAAGCTGACGCACGAATAAGTGGACAAGGCCGATTCCACCAGACACCTAGAGAAAGAAATAGGCTCTTGCGACGCATGGGTTCCCATCGGGAACGCCATACGAATGTAGCAAATATTCATTGAATCACCTGCACTTTCTTCCTCGCACAGTGGAGAAGCTGCAACGCATAAGCAAGTTTTGCAAATAAAAAATATTGCAGACCTGAGCCCGAGGAAACACTGATAGTTCCCTATCAATCCAAGCCTGGGTTTGTCGCCTCATGGAGGCCACCTTTGAATCCCAGTAGGCGCCACAGTTGCGGATTTGCTGAAGAGGAACCCCTAGGTAGTGAAGGGACCTGCAATCCTAGCTTATGTCATCATAATGACTGAGTGTTTTACCCCAATCGCCCAACCAAAACCCTTTGGATTTATCTAGATTAAGAGCCGCACCTGATACCTCGCAAAACTGTTAAGTCAAATGCAAAGCCTCAAGCACACTCTTTTTGTCAGAACAAAAGAGGGCGACAGCATCTGCATAGGCTACAATCTTAATATCACACTACGACAGGGAGAAACCACGGATAGAAATGCAGTTAATAATACTGAGGCAAAGGGGTTCAAGGCATAGGAAAAACAACAAAGGCGATAAGGAACAGCCTTGGCGAACAGATAATTTCAATGGAATAGGTTTGCATATCCCTTGGTTAACAATTATTCACGTATGGGACTCCTTATAGCACAGTCTTATGCCCTTAATCAAGACATCTTCAATATTTCTATGCTCTAAGACAGCAAACAAGAAATCGTGACGAACTTTATCAAAGGCCTTGGCGAGGTCAATCTGAATTAGAGCTACTTCTCCGATCTCATCTGATACTGTCTATACTACTGAACTTCCAATATGAATATGGGTTTAGATGCTGCGGCCTCTGATACCGAAGACCTGATGCGTGCCTGTTAAGTGAGCGACAACTAGCTGCAGACGATTGCAACGAACCTTTGCAAAAAGTTTGTAATCTACTGTACACAGGGAAATTGGACGGTATCCCTCAACTGTTTTCAACCGATTTGGACCTGTGCTTTTTGGAATTAATATAGTATGCCCACAATAGAAAGGGGGGGGGGGGGCAAAAAACCAACATCGTAAGAAGCGAGGAAAACCTCCATCAAGACAGGCGTTCGGCAAGTGGAAAATGACTTATAGAACTGGCTAGTAATCCATCTGGCCTAGGAGATTTCTCAGCCATCAGTTCAGAAATGGCAGACTTAATTTCTTCCAAAGAGATAGGCCCCTCCACTACGGCACGCTGCTTACCGGCAAGTCCGGGCAATTAAGGCTTCGAATAAGTGACTGTAATCCGATGTCACATTTGTGCCCGCACAACCAACAAACAGCTTCCGATAATAGTCAAAGAAAGCCTCAATAATACCAGGACCATCGCTGCATGTGCAACCACCATACTGAACTTCTAATATTTCTTTGGCTAGAGCAGTCTGCCTTTCATCACTGAGGGCCCGACGAGATGGTTGCTCATCCAGAAATCTATGGGTCCCATATCTTATCAAGACCCCGTTGTATCTTTCAGTTTCAAACTGCTGAAGCTCTGCTTTTACGGCAGTGATATCTTCTACATAGGCATGTGGGGTAATCCTCTCTAACTCAAGTAGCTCAACTAAAGTACGATCGAGCCCTCGAAGGTGACGTCTCTTCAAAAACGCGATTCTTGCTGAGGCTTCATTTTCAATGTTTTTGTTTCTTGTTTTCTCATTTTTGAAAAACTGAGAGGTCACCGCGTGACCATGTGTCCTTCAAGTAATTAGATACAGCTCGTTTGAAAATTTCATCTGAGAGCAGGCAGTTATTCACCTTCCACAGCTCCCATCGAGGACGGAGTATGCGACGACTGTACCTCAATATCTGAAGAGACACCATGCAGTGATCACTGAAGAATATGGGCCGCACCCACTAACCAAAAACGCTGGATAATATGTCTGCTGAAACGTAAATCCTGTCAAGCCGATCACTAGAGGTGCACTGGAAATGAGTGAAATGAGTTATTTCCCTTATCTTGCCCAACATCCGCCAGGTTTTATTCGCGTGCCAAATCAGTGAGTAAAGCAGCACTAAGGTCATATCGCTTACTTAACACTGTTCGGTCTTCATCCCCAAAAACACTATAGAAATCACCCTGCATCATATATAACGATCCGCGAACAATGGTCGACTAATGACAGGAAAAATAGCCTTCTATCACTCTGCTTCACAGGCGCATAAATACAAACAACTCGCCATTGAAGACCCAAATATGCGAGGTCACAGCAGATAAGTCGCCCGTCATCATCTGTGCTATGCGACAAGGCAATAATCCCCAGTATGTTGGCCAGGAATAGCATGTACCCACCTGATTAGCCTCTCGGGTGACTAACGATAACATTTAATTCTGACAAAAAAGTTTCGACAGCAGCTTCAGTCTCCTCATCAGAGTATAGCTTGGTTTCCTGGATGGCGGCCACACTAACACCCCATTTGTTTAAGAGATGCCGCAACTGATGTTTTCTTCGACGATTACACAAACCCCTAATGTTCAGGGTAGCGACCTGAAATGCTGTGACGCCCGCCATTTTTGGTGCTTGTCTTATTGAAGGTCATCCCCTGTACTGGAGCGGTCGGCTTGCAATTCGGCGGCAAGTAAGACAGACATCTCCCTGCGTTTAGAAGTGACCCTTTCCAATGCCACCACACCAGGCGCCTTCTGCACATCGACATCGACACACACATCATCATCTGCCGCATGCTTCAAAGGTGCGCTGTTGTCCATCGCCTCTTCTGAGACAGCCAAGGCTTCGGTCTATGAAGCCGTGTGGACCACGTCACTCACAACCACGTTGACAGCTGACAGGGCACCGATCACACTAGAAGCTAACAATTCAGGCGACATACTGCTGCACTCCGGCGACGATATGGCATCACCGGCGCAGAAGGCATGTGCCACATTCACTGGCTCGAGCGCCTCCACTGACTCTGCAGCAGGGGTATTCTGCTCTCGTGATCGTTGGTTGACAGCTGGCTCCTGAGCAGCAAGCACAGGACTCAAAGTAGCAGACCCGGGCAGAACCGGGTCTGGTGGCTTTGGGTCTGGAGACGGGGATTTCAGTTTGTCCGTACTTGCAGGCGGACCCTTGCTGTTATTCTATGCAGAAGCCTTTGGTCCATCTTCTGTTTGGAGCTCATGACTAAGTTCACCTAATCCTTCCACAACATCAGACACATCCATAATCTGCTCTGACACCACTTCATCCTCATGTGACCAGTTGCCTTGGCGTAACCTGTCAACTTAACTCATAACACAATTGTCTACTGTGTGCCCAAAGAGTCGCCATTGGGTGCACCGAGGCGTACGACACTGACGCCGTACATAGCCCACACGGTTACAACGAAGACACAGCGGAGGCCTGCCTGGGGTCCCAACTAAAGCTTGTACCCCGAAAAAGTTGAGCGTGTGAGGTATTGTACTTGCTGACACTCCATCCTTGTTTGTGCAGTTCAAAAAGGCTCCAAAGCTTCCTCAATCCTCCGGTGCTCCATATAGCGCGGGAGATAAAGAAGCTTAAGCTTCACGTTTTTGATCCCCGGGTCAAACACGATACATTTTAGACCGTTGACGTGGAATCCTGCTTTGTCAATAAGCTTCTGCTTCGAGGAACTGCTCTCGCGCAGGTGACCATCCAAACGTGGCTCATTTGGTACTGGCCAATACACAGACTCTCACGGAGGTCCACAATCTGCGCAAGTGCGTCTCGGAAGTCGGGAGCACGGTGTATGCGACCCTTGAGGTCACCATGCAGAAAGACGGTGTTGAGGACATTACCGGTAGGTAGTCGAGGGAGGACTACTTTGTACAAGTCCGTGGGAGCTTCAGGCGTCGGGAGACCTCGGTAAACGGCCACATGGATCGGGTGCATTATTTTTGTATGACAAAACTCACAATGTCCTTTCCATTACTTTGCCACTGGAGTTTAAGACGTGAGGTTAAGAGGTTATTTGCCTTGCTTAATTAACGGAAATAGAGAAGTGATCTTTCAATGATACTGTGAATCTTGATGTGTACTGCGATAAGGATTATAGCATGTTTTACTCACAGCGCTAATATTGTTGGCGACATCCGCAGCTGTGCCAAATAAATAGCCATTATTATTTGCGTAGCTTTATAGTGGCTCAACAATGAAGGTTATGCCACTTTTATCTGCCAACTAAACGTGTATCCAAGTAAATTGAAAACGCCGAACAACAGACAGCTTGGATAGCCAGTGTTCAAAGCAAGATAACGGGCATAAACAAACACACAAAGATAAAATTGTATGAAAAAAGCCCAGTGTTTTTTGTATTTTTCATGCTCTGGTTTGCATTTGTTATTTGCTTTTTTGTCGCTACATTTCCGCGCGTTTCACAAAGCATGCGTGACTCTATACGAGGCACTCCTTAACGACAATGTTTCCAGAAAGTAGATGTAGGCTGATACGATGGATATCGGAACTCCTCTCTGTGCACTGGTGCCACGTTCGTGTGCTCAGCCGAGATATATGTGTTCACTCGAGATATCGGCGAGATATGAACTCGTGCTGAGCCCATATGAGTTCATACGAGACATTTCTGACACATATGAACTTGTAGCGCCCCTCGCGCCGCGTTCGGCGTAGATCATGGCACGCGGCGCCGTACAAGGAAGAGGAAGTTGGGCTAGGCCGCCGAAGCGCGAGCAGCGCAATTAAACAGTTTTGATAGGCTAACAACAACAACAACAACAACAAATAAACAGTTCGAACCTCAACGCTGTTGGAGCTGGTTCTTCCTCGCCTTAGCTCAGACAGATTTGGCGGTCCGGCTTTGAACATGCAAACCCATCATCCTACATGGATTGCCCCAGCTCATCCGCACTTCCAACCGGCGGAGAAACGCCCCAGAACGGTCAGCATCTCGGTGCTTCAGTGGCCGCGTTCCAGCCAGCCAGACAGCCTGCCACCTTTTTGGCCCAATAGCCCCAGCGCCTGGCTCCTGCAAGTTGAGGCGCATTTCCTGCTGCGCATATCACCAGCCAAGGGACCAAGTCTCTACACCTGGTATCCACCCTGCCTTCTGACGTCGCTAAGAAGTTAGTGGACGTCATCAGCTCACCGTACACGGCTCGCCCCTACGACACGTTGAAGGCAGCTCTCATCGATCGCAAGTCCGTGACCGAGTGCACCAATCTCCAGCAGCTCCTCAGCGCTACAGAGCTTAGTGACAGCCGCCGTTCCCAGCTCTTCCGTCGCATGCGGCAGCTTCTGGGAGGCTCCGCTACTCAGCACGACCCACTTCTGCGTGAGTTGCTCGTTCAGCGTCTTCCCGTACACATTGTCCCCATCCTTGCAGCTGCGGGTGCCGTTTTATTTGACAAGCTCGCTGAACTCGCTGACCCTGTCGCGGACTACTCATGGCTCCCAGACGTCAGCTCTGCGACCACTCCGCCTCCAACTACTGCCGCAGACTCCCAGCTTGCCAGCATCGAATGTCAAATTGATGCTCTTGCCAGGCGGCTCGATGTCCTCGCGCCTTTGCCACGCCGTTCTCCGCCGAGGTTCAGGCCACGCCGCCGATCCCCGGAATCCCAACCATCCGCCGCGCGGCCAGCCACCTCGACCTCGGCTGTCTGCTGGTACCACCGTATTTTCGGCCGCTCTGCCCGCAAGTGCACACACCCATGTCCTTGGTCGTAAATCGCGGCGACCGGCCACTGACGGTGGCAAGTGGTGCTGGTGGATGGACATGCCGCCTCTTTTACGTCTCAGAAAAGAATACTGGCATTGGTTTCCTGGTCGACACGGGAACACAAGTCAGTGCCATAGTGACCTCTTGGGCAGATCGCTGTCACAACGAACAGACTACCCCGCTCCAAGCGATCAACAACTCCCCCATTCGCACGTTCGGCCAACGGTCCCTGACGCTTAACCTCGGATGGCGCCGCACGTTTCGCTGGATCTTCATTATCGCTGACGTCTCGCAAGATGTTCTCGGCGCGGGCTTCCTCAGTTTCTTCAACCTAGCCGTCCACATGCAAGCTCATCGCCTCATAGATCTCAGCACTTACCTCTTCTTCAATGGCGTACTATCCATCACTGCGGCGACGGGGCTTCGCGCTCTTGTCCCTGTTTCGCCGCATGCGAAAGTTCTGGCTGGTTTTCCCAACCTCACAAAGCCGCATACCATCGAGTCACTGTTGAAGCACTCGATCACTCCCCACATCGTGACTTCGGGACATCCGGAGTTACCTCGCCCTCGCCGTTTGTCGGGAGAATACCTCGCTATTGCTCGCCGTGAGTTCGAACACATGCTCTAACTCGGAACTCGACATAGTGCGCCCTTCCTCCAGCAATTGGGCATCGCCATTTCACATGGTGCCAAAGAAAGATCCAGGTGACTGGAGACCGTGCGGAGATTACCGCGCCGTCAACGCTCACACTTTACTTGACCGCTATCAACTTCCTCACATGCAGGACTTCACGTCAAATCCGGCTGGGTGCACGATCTTTCCAAAAATTCACTTAGTGAAAGCTTATCATCAAATTCCTGTGGAGCCCGCTGATATTCCGAAGACGGCCATTACCACACCGTTCGGCCTGTTTGAGTATGTGTGCATGCCTTTTGCCTTGCGCAGCGCCGCAGACTTTTCAGCGAGCTATCAACGAGGTTACGCTAGGCCTCGACTTCGTGTTCGCTTACATCGATCATCTCCTCGTAGTAAGTTCATTCGGTTCTGAAGATGAAGCTCATTTGCGCGCCCTCTTCCACCGACTGGATGAATATCGGCTCGTCATCAACCCGAACATGTGACTCTTTGGCGTAGCTAAAATATTGTTCCTTGGCTACTTTGTCCCTCCCCAGGGCATTCGGTCTCTCGACAGCAAAGTCAAAGCCATTCAAGATTTTCCCGCCCCATGTCACTCAAAAAGCACGGAGGACCCTTCGGCCTAGAGAACTTTCATCGCCGTTTTCTTCACAGGTGCGCCCCTTTCCTGAAGCTTCTGACCGACCATTTTGCTTCGAAAAAAGATTCTGCTGCGCGCACTTGAGTGCACTGAAGACGCTGCCGCTGCATTTGCTGCTGTCAAGAAGACGCTCGAAGACGCCACTTTGCTTATACATTCATTGGCTGATGCTCCACTGCGCCTCGTCAGCGACACCTCCAGCATTGCCGTCGGCGTAGCTCTCGAGCAGTATGTCTCTAGTTGGCAGCCCCTCTGTTTTTTCTCAAAAAAGCTGAAGCCAACTCATACTAAATACAGCACCTTCGGTCGAGAATTGCTTGCTGCGAACCTCGCTATCAAGCACTTTCGCCACTTCATGGAGGGCCGGGACTTTCACATCAGCACGGACCATAAGCCTTTGAAGATTGGCTTCCAAAGGAACCACAGCACCTAAAATGCACGCGAGACCCGCGAACTGTGTTTTATTTCCGAGTTTACAGTGGATCTTCGTCACGTCGAGTGCCCAGATAATGATCATACAGATGCGTTTTCTCGTGCTAATACCATGGCGTCTGAATCACCAGTGGGCATGGACGATCTAGCGGCGGCACAGCGCAATTATCGAGAGCTGCAACGTCTTCGCTCCTCATCTACGTCCCTCTCATTCGCCGATTCTCCACTGCCGTTTATCTCCCAGTTCATTACGTGCGAGACATGCACTGGCTGTCTCGTGCCCCTACGTACTTTTGGCTTTCCGTCGCACCATTATTAAAAATTGCACCGCCTGAGGAACCCTGGTATTTGCGCTACGCAGAAGCTGATCACATCTTGTTTCCTTTGGTCAAACATCAATGCCGACGTCCGCCGCTGGGCACCAAACTGCCTTTACTGCCAGTGCGTTAAAGTTCAAAGGCATACAGTCACGCCTGCCTCTCTTTTTCGGCCGCCTGACGCGCGGTTTTCTCAAGTTGACTTAGACATTGTTGGACCACCCCCGTTATCACGTGAGGCCTCTTATCTGCTCACCGGTGTGAACCGTTTCACCCGCTTGCCAGAGGCGTTGCCCAATGCTGACACTACAGTCGAGACGGTTAATTCGGCGTTCATGGCCAGCTGGGTCTCTCATTTCGGCTGCCCGTCTGTCGTCACCACCGGCCGCGGCCGCCAGTTCCAATCGGCCCTGTTTACTGCTCTTTCCAATATTCTGGGCGTACGCCACATCCATATGGCCACCTACCATCCTTCAGCTAATGGCATGGTGGAACTTCTGCATCGACAACTGAAGGCTGTAATTATCAGGCAAGGGAACGCTGGTCCGACCACCTTCCCCTCCTCCGCTCGGCCATTCGCTCGGCACTGAAGGCTGACGTCGGCAGCTATTCTGCTGAGCTAGTCTACGGCGTTATCATGCGTCGCCTTGGGGAATTCATGTCCCTTCCTCCCCTCCGTTAATCCATGACGACGCTTCCACCTACATCCGGGATATACGCAACGCATTTCGCCACATAACTCCTCTCAACCCTGCAGCCCTTCACCCTGAATCCGTGTTGGTCAGCCAGGACCTTGTCTCCTGCACCCATGTCTTCATCTGCCTTGACCACGGCCGTCCACCGCTCATTCCGGCCAACGATGGACCGTTCCGCGTCCCCCACCGTGTGCAAAAGACCTTCACGTTAGACGTCAGCAGCCGTGAAGAGGTCGTGGCTGCTGACCTCCTCAAACCAGCCTGCATTGCCACTCCTCTGCCCGTCGGCCCTACACTCGCTCTCGCTTCGATTGCGCCACCATTATGCGTGGCCTCCTCCAAGCACATCCGCTGGGCGAATACTGTGGCTTCGCTCTCTACGGGAGGGTGGGGGGTGGGGGCCTGTGGGGCCCGTCGCGCCGCGCTCGGCTCGCAGGTCATGGCACGTGGCGCCGGACAAGAAAGAGGAAGTTGGGCTAGGCCGCCGCATCGCGAGCAGCGCATATAAATAGTTCGAACCTCCACGCTGTCGGAGCTGGTTCTTCCTCGGCTTAGCTCCGACAAACTCGTATTAAACATGTGTTCATACGAGGCCCACTTCTCGACACATATATTTCATATGAGTTTAAAGAGACACATATCTGACAGATTTGATCTAACATGAACCTATATGTGTTTATACGAGGCACATATTCCTCACATATATAACTCATATGCTGCCCACATGAGCCCATACGAGACTCCTTTGTGACACGTTTCGCTCGTATGCAACACATGAATTCATACAAGACACATCAAATCATACCAGATTTTTCAATAGGAATGCAGGCACACCGACATGGGACCGGAAGGCAGCCGCGCAAGCGTAGCTGCGGTTTGGATTAAAATATGTGCACGTAAGTGCACTTTCATCTAAGAAGGTGGTCGAGTGAGCTGCTCACATCTTTTATATTTAGCTTGGTTTCTTGACACGCAGCTTTATACAACTTACGTCGAATTTTGGTTGGAAAGCTTGCACGTCAACCCCGATCTTTGCATTTCCGAAAGTGTAAAGAACATGTTGGCTTCTTTGGCCATCTATCTGCAAGTGCTGAAAACAGTTTGATACCTGCGTTCAACAGGAGGCAGCACTATTCCTCCAGCGTGCGGTATTAAAATAAAATTTAGAGTATTTGGGTACCTCATTGCGTTTTCTTTAACATCTATAAAAATAAGGTAAACGTTTACAAAAAATAGGGCTTACCAAAAGTTTTTAACATTCCTTTGGGATGTCTCTTAATATATAGCCCACAGCACTGCCAACCGATGTCTGTTGTTTAACAAGCGCTTCGCTGAATATTAATACATTTTGCAGGTGCGAAATAATGAAATAGAGAGCGAAAATAACACAGCTCTCTAGTCCCCCGTCCTCTCTAGGGTACACTTATCGCGCAAGTAACGAAGATGCTGCTGATTTTAGCAACAGTTCAAGAATGATTTTCCTCTTTACTCAAATGGCATCGCAAGAAATAGATCAGTTGCTTTAGCGGTAGCACTGACGTACACAATTTTCACGATCGGCTGGAAATTTTTCTCCTGATAGCGCATGCCGTGCATTTTTCGTCCTCTAGAAAGTGCGCCAGCTCATTGTCGTTTAAAATGAGAACAAGTTACTCGCAACATTAAGGCTAAAAAGGGGACCGCATGGGAGTGACAGCCGAATATGAGGACAGAACCAGGTGCAGAGGTCGCCCGTACCAGCAGAAACAAACCCTAGTGTGCAGATTGCAGGCTTTATATACGCACTGCGATGAACCTATTATACCTTAACACTCATTGGATGCGAAATAAACAATAAATTTAAGAAGACATTTGAATTCAAGGCATTTTTGAAGACTCACGGAAACGCCAAGACAGCCGGGCAGTAATAGCCCTTGAAGTTCTGTGATGCACTGTCTCTCTGCTGCGTCGGTGTAGATGGGAGACAGCGTCGATCGGTTACCAATGCAGTCGTCATAGCAGTGTTTTTGGCAGCTATGAGGGCTTGTCGAGACCAATCGTACGGTCAGGTGCTCTTCTATGTGTGCTGCGGCGAATGCATGTTTTGGTGCTTTTCGCATTAGGCTTGGAGGCCGAAGGCATGTATTTTTTGTGCAAATGCTGCCTATTAGGATAAAGCCGGCAGAGAGCTGACCAAGCCAACACCGACGTGACGGTTCGTATGGGTGCTCTAGAAAGAGAGCTACAGGTAAAGCGGGCAGAGAACCGCCAACTTCATGAACAGCTTAGTCAATTGTTGGACGTATAAATGGCTGACACCGCCATGCGAAATCACATTGACGTACAATCCAGGGCCAACCACATGGTAGAGGCGAGTACTGGCATGAACAGAAACAGAAAACTAAGCCAGACAGGTTCAGACATGAACAGCTACGCACAGGTGGGCAGTTAGAAAGTCTGGGGGCGATGGAGAGAAGAAACTAGCCACAAAGAATGAGGTCATAGTCATTGCTACGAGGCAGCAAAATCCGGAAGTTACGTGAGAGGGAGAGAGTACCGAAGTACTTTTCGCTGGTGACTCAAACATAAGGAGGTGCAAAAGACCTATAATGGAGCACGAAAAGGGTGATAAGCTGGTAGCTGTCCAGGTATTTTAAGGGAGGACAACGAACGCGATACTGAGATGACAAAAAGCAAGCTTTCTCAGAAAGTTGCAGGCGGCAATTTGGTCGTGGTAGCGGTGAGGCTAAATTATGTCCTGAATGGAGACGCCGCAAAAGTAGTGGAAAGATTATAGGAGGGAGTTAACGATATAAGGGCGGTAGGACAGAAGGTACGCATCGAGGTGTGTACATAGCCGGAGGTGCAAGGGTTGACAAGAGAGGTTGAGAGCTTGCGAAGAACGTTGTGGTTGTTAATCTAGAGATCAGGAATTTAACCCTGGAGAATTGCTTAGAAGTGCCAGATAAAAAACAGGCAGAAGGATAGAGTAGGTTTTGCCAGAGGCTTTACGTGAACAGGCATCCATTTAAGTGGAAGGCTAGGAGCAGAGATCAGCGGTTGCCTGGCAGGCCGGGCAGCAGCATTTTTAGGGGGAACACAGTGGCTCAGGGCTTAGGGGTAGGGGCTGAGCCCAACAAAATCGCCACTAGGAGGTACAGGAAGAAAACTCCTTAAAAGTAATTCAACACCCCGATCAGTTACAAGGGGATAGAAAGAGACCGAAATGGTTAGAAATAGAACAGCAGTTAAAGGACTAAGAGGTCGGTGTGTACGCGCTATGCGAGACACATCTCAGAGATCTCAAAGATCCACCGTTTATTTATGGAATCGTTTCGAAATGGAGCAACAGGACAACAACGGGGAATAAGGGAAGAGGGTAGGTATGGTGATACTAAAAAAAAATTGGCAAAAGAATAAAGTCAACTTGCAACTGACATTTCGGGGCATCAGGTACAATTTCCGGTAAAAGTGCATCGCTAGGGGTAGTTAGTTTAGGGACAGAGGACAAATGCAGGAAAGAAAATGAGGATCACTTTAAATGCCTCAATGACGATATAAAACTGCTTGGAGATGGTGCTGATATTATTCAGCTAGGTAACATGAATGGCGACATCGAGGATCGGGATGTATACATAGGTTGTAGTGGGAAGTTAATGCTAGACTCCTGTGAACGACCCAACCTACTTATTGTTAAGAGACAAACTAAATGTCAGGGTAAAATAAAATGGGAATCCCGTAACAGGCAGACGACCATTGACTACTGCCTAATTTCGCAAGCGATCTATAGCAAGCTCGCAATAATGGAAATAGACGAAGAAGGGAAGTACAGCCTGGAAAGAAATCATAAGCGCATTAGTCCGCAGTTGGGGGCCCTGACCAAAGGAAAAATGCCGTGAAGTCCTAAAGAGAACGCAAAAATAAACGACGAATAGCGCTAATACCAGCCGGCATAGACGAATCAATAGAGAAATGTCCCATGGAAAAGTAGGATTATAATCAGGACTACTCATTAGTACCAAGATAAACAAGTAAAAGAAGTAAATAGTACCTGGAGAAGAAAAAAGAAGCCATGAAGCTGTTGGAATAAGGAAATTACGGGGGCCATCGAATAACGACAGCTAGCTTCAAGGAAACACAGAGAAGCAATGAGGTCGCAGGAATATGAAGACGAAATTGGCCGAAAATGGGAATCTTATCGGAAAAAGTTCCAGCAAGTGCTGGTCCTCGTCCAGGCTAAAATAAAGCAATCCTCGGATAACTGGCTGCATGAACTTCGCGATGCAACTAAAGAGGAGGCCAAGAAAATTGTGGAACCTTATCAGCTGTCTGGGTAAAACGATTCAAAGAAACAGGAAGAGATTCAAGATGCCAGAAGAAAATGTTTAGAGGGAGACAACGCTGTGAGCTACTTTGCATCAGTTATAACTGAGTCAGATAGTAATTACGATAAGTAAATCTCCCCGAATAAGGAAGCAACAAAAGACACCACAATAAAAAAACAGCTAAGAACTGACCAGTCATAACTGGAAAAAGAGGGAAGCAAATATTCTCAAATGGTCATCTGCAGGCATAGAATAAATTTTGATCTAATTGATTAATGACCGTAGCCCAAGCGGCAAGGAAACGCTGATAAAAGCATTGGATACAGTCGTAACAAATAAGCAAACTCCGCACAGCTGGAAACAGTGTGAACAGAATTTGATTTATAAAGAGCAAGGGGATAAAATGAACATAATATCTATTCTGGCTGACTACGATAACACTAGTTATTACAGGCTGGCGATGCAGACGGTAAAATCAAAAATACAGTTATGTGTAGAAAGTATAATACTAAGAGAACTTCCGAACGGGTTCATTAGGGGCAGGCGCTTTGATGATAGCATTTTCGTGCTTACCCAATGCACAGAAAAAGCTAAGGCGGAGAACAGGCATCTGTATTTAGCCTTCCTGGACATAAGCTTTGCACACGACAAAGTGAACCTAATGAAAGATGAAGGTATCGGTTCTGAGGTAATTGTTCTCCTACCGGAAATATACCAAGCAAATAAAGTGGAAATTACATGGGGAGGGATTAAAAGTACGACAGCTATCGAGGTACACAAAGCATTGAGGCAAGGTTGTCCTCTATCACAACTGCTGTTCATGCTTTATATGATAAATATCGTTGCTCCGATCTCCCCTCTCACACTGTGCCAAATCGCTGCATTCGACACCTCCCCTTCTCAACATCACGCAAGCCATCCCCAGCCTAACCCTCTTTCTATCGACGCTTTCGTGACTATGATACCCTCAGACCTGCGACCCGCCCATACTGCCCAGCTTCAAGCCCTTCTCGAATCTTTTTCGAACATTTTCGATCTGAATACCATCCAGCTGGGCCAAGCTCTCTCTGTGATGCACCGCATCGACAGCGGGGATGCCTCTCCTATGCGTTGACGACTATAGCGAGTCTCCCACGCTGAGCGCCAGACAATTAACGCCGAGGTTACAAAGATGTTTGATAAGAACATTATCGAACCCTCCTACAGCCCCTGGGCCTCGCGAGTCGTCCTCGTGGAGAAAAAGGATGGCTCATGGCGTTTTTGTGTTGATTATCGCCACCTTAACAAGATAACCAAAAAGGACGTGTACCCCCTCCCGCGCATCGACGACGCCCTTGATTGCCTCTATGGTGCGAATTCTTCTCCTCCATAGTCCTTCGCTCCGCTTATTAGGAGATGGCAGTGGATGACAAATACCGTGAAAAGACCGCGTTTTTGACACCTGATGGGCTGCATCAGTTCACAGTTATGCCTTTGGCTTATGCAACGCGCCGGCCACCTTCGAGCGTATGACGGACGCTCTTCTGCACGGATTCAAATGGTCCACGAACCTCTGCTATCTCGCCGACGCCATAGACCTCTCCCCCAGCTTTTTCTCTCACATCGATGACCTTTCCAAGATTCTTTCCCTTTTCCGTCATGCCGGCCTACAGCTGAACTCCTCCAAATGCCGTTTCGCGCGTCGTGAGATCACAATTTTTGGTCATGTCGTCGATGCCACTGGTGTTCGCCCGATCAGTGAAATATTTCCCGGTGATGCGCTACTGCAACGACGTACGGATCTTCTTGGAGCTGTGCTCCTACTTCCGCCGATTCGTGCCCGGCTTCGCTGACATCGCCCGCCCCCTCAGTGATCTGCTGAAAAAGGGACATGACTTTCACATGAGGACCTCTAAAATAAAGCGCCTTTGCCGCTCTAATCGCGAAGCTAACCACATCCCTCTTCTTGGCACACTTCGATGTGATCCCTCCCACCGAAGTCTGCACTGACGCCAGGGGTCATGGACTCGGCGCTGTCCTTTCTCAGCGGCAATCTGGGTCTTATTTTGTCATTGCCTATGCCAGCCACGTCCTCTCTACATCTGAGCGCAATTACTTCATCACGTAACGCGAGTGCTAGGCCATTGTGTGGGCCGTTGAAAAATTTCGCCCGTATTTGTACGGCCACTCTTTTACGGTTGTTACCGACCACCGTGCCCTCTGCTGGCTCTCCTCACTGGAAGATCCGATTGACCGCTAGGTCGCTGGTCTTTACGCCTACAAGACTACGACTACACCGTGGTCTATAAGTGCGGTCGGCTACACACAGATGCAGATTGCCTCTCCCGATATCCCATGGAATTTTTTGACGATTCTGACAGTGACTCCACTGCCGACCTATTCTCGCTCTCTGCTATTGCTCACGTTGGCGATGAGCAGCGATGGGATATCGAGCTCCGCTCTGTTATTGATCGCCTCACCTCCTCCCCATCTGACCCTCTGCACCAGTTTATGCTGCATCTTGACGCTCTGTACCGCTGAAGCCTCAACCCCACCGACCCCGACCTACTCCTCGTGGTGCCGAAGCACCTGCGCACTGATCTCCTCCACGAGCTCCATGACCTCCCGACTGCTGGACATCTGGGTGTCTCGCGTACTTACGTCCGCATGCGCCATCGCTTTTTTTTGGCCCGCCTCTACAAGTACGTAGGCCGCTACGTTCGCGCCTGCAACCAGTGCCAGCGCCGGAAACGTCCTGCCACTCTCTCAGCGGGTATGCTCCAACCTGTTGATGTGCCCCCTGAACCTTTCTATCGTGTTGGATTGGATGCGTTTGGGTCCGTTGGGTGCTCTTGGGTGCGTTTCCTGAGTCCACCTGCGGAAACAAATAGATTGCCGTCGCCACAGATGATGCCACTCACTGCGAAATTACGCGGGCCCTCCCCACCAGTACTGTTACTGACGTTGCCGATTTTCTCCTGTACGACCTATCCTCCACCGTGGTGCACCCCGCCAGCTTCTCACCGACCGGGGCCGTTGCTTTCTCTCTATAGTTGTCGACGACATTCCCCGTTCCTGCTCGACTAAACATAAGCTGACCATCGCCTATCATCCCCAAAAGAACAGCCTCACAGAGCGCCTTAACCGCACTCTCACGGATATGCGCACAATGTACGTTTTCCCGGATCATCGGGTCTGGGATATTGCCCTTCCATACCTGACTTTCGCCTACAGTTCTTCCCGTCATGACACTACCGGTTACTCACAGTTCTATCTTTTGTACTGCCGCGAGCCCGAATTACCCTTGGACACGCTGCTTCCGACATCTACTTCACAGCCTTCTGAATACGCACACGACGCATTTGCCCAGGCCGACAACGCCCGCCAGCTGGCTAGATCCCTACTACAGGCATCGCAGGTAAAACAGCAGACCTACTACGACCACCTCCATCGAATGGTAACTTTCTCCCCTGGAGCCCTCGCATTGCTTTCGTCGCCATCACGCCGCGTTGGGCTTCGCGAAAAACTTCTCTCCCGGTGTGTTGGCCCATACCGTGTGTTCCGCCAGGTCACCGCTGTCACCTTCGAGATCGCCCCGACCTTCCCGGAGACCAGCGCCCGTGCAGCTCAGCGTGACGTTGTCCACGTCTGTGACCTCAAGTCCTACCTCTCGCCATCACTTGCCACGCCCTAATCTACACCGAGGCGGTGTTTTTGCGACCGGAAGCCGCGCAACGGATATTCTTGGCGAAGACGAGGTGAACGAAGTGTCTCGGAGTTTCGCGTTAATTGGGATTGGATGCTCTGTGCTCTCGGCCTGTGTACTGTGCCCGGGGCGTAATTACGTCGCTCCCGCCTTTGGACCACGTAACAGTATCTTCCGTTCCCCTAACCGAGCTGTCCAATTTACACGCCACCATCATCACCATCAGCCTGACTACGCCCACTGCGGGGAAAATGCCTCTCTCATATCTCTTCATTTAACCCTGTCCTTTGCCTGCTGCATGCACCCTATGCCTGCAAACTTCTTAATCTCATCAGAACCCCTAACTTTCTGCCGCCCCCTGCTGCGCTTGCTTTCTCTTGAAATCCACTCCGTTACCCTTAACGACCAGCGGTTAGTTTGCATTCGCATGACATGCCCTGCCCGACCCTATTTCTTCATCTTGATTTCAACTAGGATGTCATTGCCTTTGCCCACTTGGCCCGCTTCTGGTCTCTTAACGTTAAAACTATCATTTTTCTTTTCATGGCTCGCTGCGTTGTTCTTAACTTAAGCTGGCCTGCGTACAGCTGTACCGTTCTCTATAGTGGACACAACTTGTCTCCTTTCGGAATTGATGAGGAGGGCGACGGCTAGGTACTGGGCCCTGCCAGACACCCGCCACATCCGCCTTAAACGGCTAGATCCGACGATGACCTTTTCAGTTCCTCGCGGAATACCTCGCCCTATTGCATGCGTTATCCGTAGACTACGTTTAAAGGTGGCATTCCCTCGCAAATACTTGCACTTATTTGGACAAGCGGACTCCCCGGAATGTGCCACATGTGGCGTGCTAGAGACTATAGAACATGTTTTAGTGGCGTGTCCAGCGTATGCACGTGAAAGACACATACTCGCATCTGCTCTGAAGCCTATGGACACATCGCTCTTCTCTGAGGATTTGATCCTCGGCGCTTGGCCAGATAGCTTTAGAACTGTAAAGGCAACGCGAGCGGTTTCACGCCTTTTGAGCGACACGGACCTTGTCTCGCATTTGTGATGTCAGGAAGTGTGCCTTGTTTTTTTTTTAAGTAGTTTCTCATCTGCCTCCTCCCATCATCATCGTCCCCCTTCGTGACCTCCTTTTATCTCCTCTTCCCGTCCCCCAGAGCAGAGTAGCAGGCCAGATATTTATTTTTCAGGCCAACCTCTCTGCCTTTCCTATCAATAAACCCTCTCTCTCTTTTAACTTAAGCTGAACCCTTTTCGTTTGCCTCCATGTTTCTCCCCTTAGGTGAGTACTGGTAACATAAAGCTGTTATACACTTTTCTCTTAAGGAACGTACTATCAGCAATTCTTCCTAGTTAATCGAAAACTAATTCAGTTGGCTGCACGTGCTATCACAGTTCTGAATTCTGTTCTTTTAGTTTTACTGTATTGCCCTGGTTTTAAAGTACTGATATTTCAATCGCTGCTTGATAATTCTTACAACAGATTCATTTACACTACTTTTGCTATCACTAAATCCAAGGCACTGAAAGGTGTGGCTGCTGCCGCAGTATGAAAAGGTATGTTCAATTGTCTCCACTGATTTACCACGCCCAGCCCACATTACATAAGCGTAGTTATATTTCTGCGACCCACTTGGCATGCACTATTGGCTTGAATTTTGTTTAAAAATTCTTTCATCGCCTACTGACTGGACAAAGTAGTTACGTCTAATATATACATATGCATTTCATCAGCCAGAATTTCTTTGCTCGTTAGGTGCATCCTAAAAGAAAGGTGAAGGGGTTATTGAGGTTGAATTGAAAAAAAAAAGAAATTTCTGAAATCTTATTCTGGGACAGGAAATGCTGAATGATAGCTCTCTGGCACAATTTGCTATATTTATGAAAATTATTTAGACCCTGTATTCACATCTTCCGGAGGGGAAAGGTGCGTGAAATGTGATCACCGCAGAAGAAACGCAGCAGGCTCCTCCCATGAATAAAGTTAGTATCCGCTCTCAATCTCTCCTCTCCCGCCTTTTACCTGACTTAAAATAAGTGGAGGGGAAAAATAGATTCCTTCTATTCAACATAAAGCCACATTTAAAGCGAAGTTAAAAGAATGGCAAAGTCCATATGCTCCGGATATTTCTCTATGCACTATAGTAAAAAGGCGCTGCAGCGCTCGGCATTTGGAAGCAATGGCTACGCACTACATAAACCCTTATTTGTAGTTTTTATATTTATTAAAAACCGTCGCCAGCATTTCGAGAAATTAACTGCAAAAAACAAGCAAGTGAAGGACAGCCTGAGATGCTTCGTTCGAATTAAGATTTTACCCTTACACTTTATGTACGTTAAAGTATCCGTCTTTTTCTTTCCTACCCTTTCCAGCCTACAGAGCCGCAGAGAACATATATATAGCGGGCAGCAGCGGCTCGCTACTCACCGCCTGGCCCCGTCAGCTGATCTCCATGATGAATAGCCTAGATTTCTTGACTCTTTTGGCTTTTCTAGCCGGCACTCTGTTGCTCATGACAGCTGCTCAAACAGGTACGGTCCCGAACATTATGTACTTCAAGAAGCTTTTAGTACAATCTCTAGAATTTTCGAGCTAATTGTTCAATTAGAGATATAATAATTTTCATAAAACACAGCTTTTGTTTATGTATGTTCAGTTTAAAGGAACTACATCTAATCTGCATGATGTTAATATATTGACTATATTTCTGCGTTCCTGTCGAAATAGAAAGGAAGTGGTGCGATAAGTGGGTTCTTAATATTGTTTACATAATGCATGTGCAAAGAACATTCTTAACACAGAAATCATTCCTACAGTACAGCGCATGTGCTGCTGCTCATAATTATATTCCCTTTATTTAATACAATTATTCACTCACAGCTTACTGCTGTATGTGCGAATCTGTCTGCATGCTCAGGAGTAAAACACGCTCCCAGGAAACCACAAGCACAGCGCCTGTCTGCCATATGCTTGAGGATGCTGCTGTGAGTGCTGATCAGCATCCTAGTTAAGGTCATGCGCAGACCGAGCCATAATTAGTTGGAGTGAAGAAAGCGAGAAAATAGATGTTGTGGAATTGCATACATGTTACGACGCAATACTTAGTTTGGCTATACGCTCAATACTATACTGAAACCTTTTTTGGATCGCAACGCCACTGGTATGCTTATATGAGAACATCGCGAATTGCTAGAGCTGATGCCAATATTTTAACGTAACTGTGCGCCACCTCCTGGAGCACGCACGAAACCTCAGCGTTACGTGCTGATTGTGCTCCATCTTATCCTCGTTTCACATGCATGGGATTTTCGCCTGGAACACTGTGAATTCTCTCGGTCTGCGATTGGTTAGGCTTGTCGGTTTAACCGCAGCCGGCCTGCGATGGAGTTCCGACAGCTTGGTATTCAGTCACAGCTTCGGTGTGTTCGCTCTTCGACTGACGAGTGGGAAGCACGAGACAGCGTGCGACATCAGGTGACGTGGGAGGAGTTCGCGGCGAAAAGAAAACTGTTTATAATAAGGAAACATACAAAATATTGCCACGCTTCTAAAAGCAAGCTGGCCAACACAACTTTTGTAGCGTGTCTGTCGCCTTTAATAAAGTGTTCCCTATGCGAACACCAAGCAAACTGGCGTGTTCCGCAAGCGAACTCGCTGGCACGCGTTGCATTCTTAAGCACAGATAGAAAATCACGCCGCAGCGTCACAGACAAGGCAGGCTAATTTCTCTCTTGTCTCAGCATGTTAAACGAGTATACGGGCCAGCCGCGGTAGTTTTCTTACCAGGAAGAGCGTTCTGAGCATTCATGCTTTTCGCTGCCGTTCTTGAGGAACTCGGGCCAATAGAACCCAAGTTTCGGTCGATATTAAGAAGAAAAGAACGCTTTCTACAGCCGACTTTTACGCCCAAATAGTGTCCTACAGAAAATGAACCTGCTGTATTCGGGAATTGCCGTAATAATGAAGAGCTTCGCTCTCTACCATGTTAGATCCCCAGTCTTCACCACAACGACCATTCCGTGAGCTGTGGTTAATGCAGAGCATAGAGGGCGACGCATTCTGGTGGCTAAACCGACGGCGGGGGGTGGCGACAACAGACACCGCCATCGCACTGCGTTGGTAGTGCCGGGCTGAAAGACAAGGGAAGAAACCTACAGCTCTGAGCCCAAGCGCGATGTCACATATAGTCGTCACTATCGCAGTCGTCGACGTGATTTAACATCTGTTCTTTCTGGCACTCGAGGTTAGTGGCGGCGTAGTGACGCATAGGAAAAATCGAGCATGACAAGCCATTAAGAGGGAGGAGTAATTTAAGCAGGGTTCGCAAAAGAAAAAGGTCGCTGGACTGCGCTTTCAACGGCATAGAGTTGTGCCGCCATATAATTTTGAGAAGGCAGCTAAGCGCGCAAATCATGCGCCGCAAATACTGAAGCAGCAAAATGGAGACTGTGAATGCGCTGCTCTCTACGAAAAGGAATCGGTTAAAACATATCACATCGGCAGCACCAAAAGAGGGATGATATTTTGAACGCGCTGGCCGCCCGCCAGAAAAAGAGGCGATATGCGGCATCTCGTAAAGTATCCAAACCCTCCAAGACAACTGAACGTGGCCCCGGGCTTCTAGAAGACAATAGAAAATGGCGAAATATTTTTTCTCCGGTACGGGCCGTACGACGATTTACTGGGTGAGCTGAGACTAAAATTAATACTGCGGAAATGAAGCCGCTATCAACTAAGACGCAGCGGGCTCCTTCACACTTTAAGCGCAGCAGCGAACCTGTCTTTTATCACTCACACTGCCCTGAAAACGATAGAAGCCACTGGCCACATTATTTTCTTTTTCTAATGTATCTCTGGAATTTTAACACGCCGGAATGCTTCCTAGTTTTGAGAGAAATTATTGCGAGAGCGAAAAGTTCTTTATGTACGATAAGGGAAGATCAATTGTAAGCCAAGTGCGCGTTTTTTTCTCTAACACACGAAAACATATTGCTTAAAACTAATTGAAAGCCTGTATCTCGGTACTAAATTGAGCTCAAATCTAACTTCTTCACGCAACAGGCACCACCCTTTTACCTCTACGCCCAATCTGCTCCGGATAATATATGATGCGGTGTTGTGGGGATGCGAAAAATCTGAGCTTCGCCTTTCCAAAGTCAACCTCTAATGTCAGTCATGAAGCCTACTCTTGTACATACGATGATGTCATATAAAAAGATTCGAACAAGCAAAAATCAGTAATCTGAACACATTGCTAGCGGCGGGTAACATTCGAGAGAAGGAAGGGTAACATTCGGTGAGAAGGAAGCCTGAACGAGTGGCCCTACGAGCTGAGCCGAAACTCGTGGACACGTGGATAGCGTGTAATATGTAGGTAATGAGACACTGCTTCTACTATGTGTTACGGAATATGTGCAGAGTGCTTGAGAGATTACGTTGTCGGCGTGGCGATTCGAAAAATGCAAGATAGTGGAATCCTGTACAAACGTTCAGTGTTTAAATTCGGCGAGAAAAATCAGTCTTTTTCATGGAACACATTAGTTCTTTGTACTGCGAAAAAGTGTGAGGCAGTATGCATTTGACAGAACAAATACTACGATGCTATGTAGGAAACAAAAGTTTCAGTTTTTGTTTCATAGCCACCATGTTTGCTCATTTTATGTATATAATGGCTTCTTCGGGCTTTTTCTGGGGACATCGAACACAGAGTGAATCCTGTGCCACACTGTCAATGTGGTCTGAGGTAAAAAGTTCAGCGGCCCTGAGCGTTACCCGCCCAGGCAACATACGCCGTATCCTTAAGCGTACTTCAACAAACAACCTGAGTCCCATATGAAGAACTTATGGCAACATCATAATAAAATTAGCCTAAATGGTTATATTACCTTGCGCGCTTACATGTGTGAACTGCGGTAAAAAAACGCGGAATTTTTTTCCACAAAAGAATGCCAATTAAAGCTTTAACAAAAATGCTGTGCTGTATGGCAGACTACAAGTATACACACTAAAATTTACAGCACTATCATGAAGTTCAAACGAATACTTAAACACCTAGGCAATTTATCAAGCACCCAGTGCTCATAAAATGATCCCTGCTGTACATGCTGGTTTAAAGCCTGATTTAAATTTATCGACCAAAACGTGGTTACGAATTCCGCGACTGTTGATGACGCTTAAGTCTTTATTGCGTTTATTACATATTGATTGCTATTGTTGCTAAAATTGCCCAGGCTGATGTGCTGTCAGCTGCGCAATACCTACTTTCTTTAGCTTTAGCTGTAAAAGCCTAAGCGTAAAGTTTCACAGTGACATTGCTTGAAAGAGTTTAGACACTATCAACTTTCTCTCTTGCAGGAACTGAACCCCAACGGCTTTACCTGAATACCTCGTATTTTGACGGTGCGTATTTACGGAATATTAATTCTTTTCATCTTTAAAGCAATGAAATACATTGACAGATATGTTGCTTCTCAAGTCTTAGAGTAGTTGCTAATTTTTAATAAAATTAATCGTTCTTGTAACCAATTCTAAGGGGCTAAAATTGGCTGTGGTTTAGCTCTGGTTAAACCTGGAGTGACACGAGAATGGGCGTTCCTTCATCTTCGTCCCTGATCGTGGATTCACTATCAGCGGCTAGGCAAGCCTTCTGAACCACGTCGTTCTTACGCCGCTTATCGAGGCGTACCGCACGCTCTGCCTCCATCTCCTCGGCTCGGCGCCTCCTCTTGGTTTCGTTCCAACGCTGTGCCCTGACTTCTTTCACAGCCGCCGAGCTCAGCTGGTCCTCTCCTCCACTTTCCATCTTTGCCCCGGCGGCTCCGCCGAGCCGTCTACTTCTACAACTGCGACTCCTCTCTCCCTTCCATTCTCCTCCCCAACTCGACACGGCGCATGCGCACAGCCGTTGCAGCTTGGTTTCGCCGTCGCGCCGCGCTGCCGGCAGCAGCAGCTGCTCAGCACCCCGTGACCGACCGGCTCAAGGCCACGGCGGCGCCACGGAGCTCAAGGGTTGCCAAACTGAAGGCTCGAAGAGCTGGCGTAGTGTAGCTCTCGCTGCAAAACATTCTAACTTGCACAAAACCCTTTATCTCTTTCACAGTACGAATGGTACATGAACACAATACAGAACTACTAGAGAGAAGAGGTGGTTTACCTATCTTGCAGATAAAACAAACTTGAGATTAGTGCAACATAATGACTTCGTTTTCCCTATTTCAGAAAACTTTATATGTGCTATAATTTTGATAGCATATTACGCCAATGTTATGCTGAACAAAAACAGGAAAAGATGTGAGCGGCTGGATAGATATTTTTAGGGTTGGTCAATTAAAATTTATTTTCTTCTTTCGAGGAGCGATAGGATGTCCACGAGAACAGCTAGGGCAGCCCAATAGTGCGTTGACTACGACCAAACGGTGGAACTGCGACTGATTGTTATAGTCAATAATACAAACATATCTATCACAGAATATTTACCTATACTTAATATTCTAAGCCGGATATTTTTTATTTGTTAGGAATACCTACAGTTCTTGCTCCGGAATATTATTTTTTGTGTTCGAGGGATACAGCGTCTCGCAGCAAGTGGCGTGCATTGCTGCGGGCTTCTCATTTCAGTTTGCAGTGCCCAGCGACTTTAGGTCTGCAGTGATAAAGAGTTATTTTCTTCAGTAAAAATAGGCTTACTATGAGCCCTCCTTGTCGCATCACTTTCCCGCTGTGTCTACTTTGGCTAAGTGCAATCAAAACATCTACGATGAGCGGGGTAAATACAAAAATGAGGTAAAGTTTGAGAACAGATGTGTGTAAAATATATTTTTGGTGTATAAATGCAGGTTAGGGTCATTACGAATTTAAGGTCGATAATGACGGCACAGAAATGAGCTTGCGCAAATAATAATAGGTATTGTTTGGATTTGATAACGATTCGTGATTATTCTGTGGTGAGGTGTTCCGCTGTTATGAGACGCATATGGTGTCCCTCTGAAATGGGTTCATAGTGCACTGCTTCCTTGCATTTGGCTTTCGGAGGTCATCATTTCCTACAGCCGGGCAAGTTTCCTCTTTTACACAAGCATCTCGTAAAACAATGCAACGTATTCAAACGCATGTGTAATTTTGCCCTGGGGCACTGCTTGCACACAAACGGCTGCTATTCCCTCTGAGTAAAGGCGAGGATGGCGCTTGGCTCACGCACACGAGCTCTTGAGCTTGAATTCCTGCCGTTGAGCCATGATATTTTCAGGTTTTAGAAAACCCTTTAGCACAAAATTTATTATATTTGTCTAATTTCATGTTTTGCTCTGTGTTCGACCTGTAAGTAATTCGCTATGCCCAACGAAAACACCGTTAAGATTCCGCCTATTACTAAAATAAATATGTCACACGTCGGCAGTGTGCTCTACGCTCATAAGTCGTCCACAAGATATTTTTCCAATAAATATTTAAAGCATCAGTTTAGGCTTGCATTTAACCAGTTTTCAAGGCCTAATAGAAAATGTCTTTTAAACATCGCTTTGAATATCGCTTTTTCGTCGACCATTCTAAGGCTTAGTGAAGTTCCCTAGCATAAAACGTGCTCATATACCTTTATATTATGTTTCCTTCAACTACAGCCCTCTATTATCCAGTACATTCACCTAAGCTTAGGTTCGAAAAAGTTGAGCCGTTGTCAAGAATGCAAACTTTTGTATTAAAGAAGTGCTACAGATCCATCGTTGCTTCTCATTTTTTTGTACAGGAAAGGACTGCAAACCTAAATCCAATGGAGAATGTGATTACCACTCGGGTAAGCTTTTTGCGACAACTTTCGGCCTTTAATGGTAGTCTATTTTAATACGCGACTAAACGTTAACAGGGCCAGCTATCTTGTTATAATAAACTGCTAAATTACAAGGTTACTGCAAGTATACCCGAAAAGTTCCACAGCAACTTCCAAAGTTCGGTGACTCACTACACACGCCATCATGATGTAAACTGTTCATTTTATCCACGTATTAATTATAAACTTCAAAAGGAAGCAAAAATCCTTCAATGATGATGTAGCTAAGTAGAGAAAAAAGGAAAAATACTTCATGTGAACATTTTTTCAGGTTTGCTTAAACTCGCTGCTTTTGGGTCCTGGATGGCGCTCTGCCACAAGACTTGCCCTGAATAACTCTTCCTAAAGCTTCTTTCGAATTTCTGGGAAAACTGTCATATTATGAAATTCCTTTATTTAATCTTCGTAGTAATAAAAACATCATGCTGCCGCTCAATATCATAATAAAATGGGGGGCGGGGCACCTCAGATATTCTAAAAATGTGTAAATACGAGAGCAATATTTGTGACTAATTTTTCTTGGGCCTCAATGGAAAACATTGTTTAGCTGCAGCAGCTCTCTTCACACGTTTCTCTGCTCAGTTATGGTCTCGTGCTTCGTTGGCAGAGAGGCGCCGCCTCCGTACACACTTTGCTGTCGCGCCCGATGACGTAGAAGCGAGCGATTCAACTTGGGGCGCTGAAGGCTCCAGAAAGCTTTACTCTCCGAAAGCTGAAGGCCATCTGACTTTGAGGGAGGGGCCTTTGCCTTTTCTTTAATGCCTTGCCGCATTTACATAAATAAAACACTGGGGCATTGTATTTTCCAGCGTATCGCGTGGAGGCGACACGCCGCTGTTTGGATGCGACACTTGAAATCTGGCGGAACGGTGGGATCCCGCCCAGTGCATGCGGCGGAGGGAGTCAGCCGATTCCATCTTAAGCGGGGTTTTGTGTTATACGACTCAGAGGATATTGTATAGCCACTTCAGCAAGGAGGAGGGGCGCACCGCAACCTGTTTTCGTTCATCCCGGAAGTCGTCTTGCCCGTCTCGGAGGCGAGCAGTCGTAAACCGCAATGCGCAGATTGTTTTGCTGTCTTTCACGGGCGACACTGGTCCCAGTAAATCTCATGAGAAGGGGTGACGACGTCACTCTCATGACTCGTTTTATCGTCAGCCTGCCACGATGTTCTAATGACGGCAGTGTTTTAGTGCAAGGAGCCAATTAATGCTCCCGCAACGAAAATATAAGCAGCTCAACCCGTTATCATTCACCACGCGGCTGAATAAATCAAGGCTTGAGGTGTATACAAGGTGGCAATTACGTGCCCAGTTTTACAAATTTTTCTCTTTTCTAAGCTTCAATTTTGTTTTCTCGACCGCTCATCGGTGCAAAAACTGCGCAGGCACTTTGCGGGCGAAGTGATTTTTTGAGCTCTTGCTTCGAAAAGTTATCGACGAAAAAATGAAAGCGCACTTTAATAAGTAAATTGCGGAACTTCCATTGTTCTTCGCGGGCGTTAGACTTCTTAATATTCGGCCCAACTCACGCACGTTTTTGTTTATGGCACGATTTTCATGGCAGTCAAACGTATCTCATCCTGTTAATGAAACATATTAGTGTCATTGTTTGTCTTCCTTGGGATGACTTGCCTTGGTGTTGCACCTTATCACTGGCTCAAATCCAAACCTGGGCAATGTAGTCGCGACGTCGCCGCTTGCCACCCTGGTGCTTTATGAAAAGGAGCAATAATTTTTTATCTTTACGGCAAGATTGGTTGAAGGGACAGAAATCCATGCGTCGTGTTTCTGATGCACGTTGTAGTTCTCTGCATGGGCATGCGTTGAATTAACGCCCTAACAGAAAGACAATGCCACATAGCTGGTTGGTCTTGTGCAGCACGACCATTGCCCTTCTTCGACTGTGTCCAGTTCAGGTGACTAATTTCTATAGCGTGAGCTCTTCTTAGCTCTCTCCCCACTCTTTTGCTGGCGTCACCGTCAGCGTCCGCAGCGCTCAGTGTAAAGTACAGAAGGAAGATGAACCGCCAGCAATTCTTCTCGAGGCCCGTACCGGGTAGTGCAATACCAATACAGCTGTTATCTTCGCTGCTTCTTCTCAGTTTGACGTGATGCTCAAAAGAGGCCACTAATTATCTTCAGTTTGACGACTACTCAGTCGTCATAAATGCTTGTGATTCAAATATGTCTCATCGTGTAATAAAAACAGGCAACGCGCTTTTATTATGGGCAAAGTTTTAGAAAAGTGACTGTCAATATGCGTTGCAATAGTAAATACAATTTTGCTACGCTAGCCCTTCATTTTTCATTTCCATTCTGGTGTTTGGATCCAATGTTTGCGGATAGAAATTCCGAGCCCACATCTACGGAATTGGTCTGTCTCAAATATACATTCATAAAACTCTTGGAGTCATATATAACATCTGGCATGGTGGTGCAGTGGCATAGTGATTTGCCACTGCCCAGCGATGGCAGGTTCTCCTATTGGTGGGGCTTGCCTTGCGGTACCAAGGTTGTTCTTTCCGAGCAACCCCAGCACCCAGGTGGCCTGGTGTTGTGCCCGGTTTGTGTGTATATATATATATATATATATATTTATATATGCACACACACCTGGAAGATTACCAGGTGGACAGCCTGCCTGAAGACAGGCTTCAAACAAACGCACACTTTGAGGAACGTGCAGGGAAGGGCACTAATAAGTGGTAGCCCACTTTGAAACTTGCGCTCACACTAACGCTCCAGCTGATATTTTGGCACGAATGCGTGAATGTACCTCTTCAGTGGCCTGGGGCTGACCTTCCTGTATCACTTCCCAGACGCGACTGTTCTCTGCATTACATTCGCGACAAGTCCTGACACCACAGCTGAGTCAGGGGTGCAGTGGTTACGCGATGCGCCACCGCACCGTTAAGGGCCGTTGTACGATCGTTTCGGAGCGCCTTCCGCCTCGTCCGCTTCGCGAGCGGTCCGCCAGTTTTCGGCCGCCAGGCGGACGTGAGGCAGAAAGGTGTTGTACGATCACTTTGGCGCTTGCGAGCGAGGCGGATGGTCCCAGCATGCCGATTGGCGCGCCCGGTATATCCGTCTGTCCAATAGCCTTCTCCGGCTGAAGGCAACCTAGCCGGCGCGAGCGCACCGCCAGCATCGCTCCACGCGCCGAAACGGGCTCCCGCATCCCAAGGGTCAGATCGGTATGCGCCCGACTACCTTCTCCCTTGCCTCCTTTCCTGCCTCCCTCTCCAAACCCCGATATCCCTGCACACTGCGCTCC
This sequence comes from Amblyomma americanum, assembly GCA_030143305.2. Taxonomy (NCBI): domain Eukaryota; kingdom Metazoa; phylum Arthropoda; class Arachnida; order Ixodida; family Ixodidae; genus Amblyomma; species Amblyomma americanum. Next base: position 199,293 of record JARKHS020015401.1, read on the forward strand.
CCCCCCCTTCCCTACCTACTTCCCGTACGAGCGCCCCCCCCCCCCAAATAATAACCTCTTTTCGTGGTCACGTGGTACTTTTTTCCGTTCCTCGGCGACCTGCACCTAGGCCTAGTAGGCTGCGCTTCAGCATCGCCATTGTGTGCGTGTTGAAGCTCGAAATAAACACTTCGTGACACCGCCATTGCACTGCACAGGTCTTGCGTCGGTTTGCAGAGCCGCAGCAGGAATTACAAACGCATGCAACAACCACAAACAACTCGAAATAAACACTTCGTGACACCGCCACTGCACAGGTCTTGCATCGGTTTGAAGAGGCGCTCTGTCAACTCCGTCAACGTAGATGATTACAGAATTCAACTAGTGGAACTATCGCTCGCCACTGCTGAACGCGGCGAAGTTTGCAGTCGCTCTGAACACTGGTAATATCAATATGTGGCCCATAAATATAACACGCTTCGCGACATCGCTGCCACTGCCCAGGCCGCGCTCCCCAGTTCAGTCGACGGATGGCCATCTTGCCCCGGCAGAGCAGAACCGAGGCGGAGGGAGGAGGGGCTCGGACGTCACTGACGTCACGGAAAAAGCCGCCAATAGCTGCAATCCGGTCCACGGTCGGATGCGCTCGTCCGCCAGAAAGTTGAAGTTTACCAACTTTCCATCCGTTCGCCGAACGAGGCGGATCCGCCAGGCCCGCTCGCGAAGCGGACGAGGCGGAAGGCGCTCCGAAACGATCGTACAACGGCCCTAAGTGGCCGTCTCAATCGCCGCCACAGGTGCAGCGCGTGAGACCGAGGATGCTCTCCCCGGGCAACCTCCCTCAGGTAGCCTTTCATTTTCCGTCCACCCGCCACAGTAGGTAGCCTGTTCATGATGCGATAGGCAGGTTTTTCATCTTCTCCAGTGGGCTGCAGGTTGTGATGACGTAGCAAGATCATGTGACATATGCGCCAGCTGGGCTCCCTGCTTTTTCGGTAAGCATGCCGGTGCCGGATTTTCTGCGGAACGCGAAGCTGGAAGATACGGCGTTAAAAGCTAGTCTTCCTCCAAACGCAAAGCAATCATAACCGGTCTTATGAGTTTCATCTGGAATGTCCGTGAAGGCCGTCGGTTCGTTCCCACAAACGTAATGGGTTCTATTTTCATAAAGTTCTCGAGTTCGAGCTGCGTGAAGGTCGTGTGTGCCAATCCCGCAAAAGACGTAGGTTCGAGTGACATGAAGGTCGAGAGAAATGAAAACGGATGTAAAAAGAGAGGCAACGACGAAGGCTGTCTTTCTTATATACAACTAAAAATGAATGTACTCCCCTGCAGGGCTCTGCGTACACTCGAGGGCAAGGCTGAATATACTCCAAGACTTATATCTGTCAATCTACTCTGTCCACAAGACCCCTAGATCCTGTAGCACAAAACAATTCTTTCTTTATTGTATGGAACATACACATGAAGTACTATATTCTATTTGCAGCGTGCTTCTGTTACCCTCCCCTGTCCAATGGTCGAATTAGAAAAGTGGGCTACTTCTACTCTCCCCAACATAAAGCTTGCATAAAGCCTTCGCAAGGTATCGGGGATGGCTGCAACGGTTTTGAGGATAAAATGGAATGCATCAAAAAATGCGCTCGAAAATTTAACCCAGGAAAATATAAAGTGATGAACGTGAAGAGAAACTGGTAAGTAGCCAAGTTTATATATTTATATTATGTGACTGAGTTGTAAGCTTAATAAAATCTTTAATATAGAAAATGTCACACTCTCTGCATAACCGCCCTGCACGTATCGCAGGGCAGCCGTTTCAGACTCCTTATGGCTAATCCTTGCCGATCGGAGCTTCTAAAAATAGCCCTGCCTCTTATCGTCTGTCGGATTTAGAGGACAGCATTTTTTCTTCAGAACTGGCAATTAGTAACAATAGGGAGATCCCAAACACCTTTTAATGCATAATTATCATGCCAATAAAAACTATCTGAGACATTTGCTCAAAAAATCGATGGTAAACATACAGTTGAAACGTTCTTAACTGTTCCAAAAATATAATCATACAGTAAGCCCTGCACCTACCAAAACGGCCGCTGCAATAAATCGGAACGCGTAGAGTTGCATAACCACATATCCTTGAAACATGGGCATAGACGTCAATAAAACAGTAGAGAGAGTAGTTGAACTTCTGACGAAATGGACATTGTTCCTACCTGGGGCTGTACTTTACCGCTAAATTCTTCAGTTTTACGTGAAAGAAAATATAACGTTCTTTTCATAAAGAAAAAGAATTCGCACAAAGATTTGCTACATGCATGTACTGCGTTAAATAACTAGCGTGCTAATCGGGGTGTTTAAATTCACTTGAAAAATTCCTAAAAACTTGAAGCGGAATTTGAAAATATATATTCGAACAAAGTGTCAGCTGCGCCCGACGCCAGTGTCTGAGAATAATACTAACGAGGTCGTAAATAAAATTACTAGAACATTTAATTGCATACTCCAGTACTCTGCGCGGTGGCTGAGTGCTTAGGGCGCTCATGTACTGAGGCGAAGCCGCTTTTAGATGGAAGCGAAATGCAAAACCATCTCTGTGCTGTGTGATGTTAGTGCAAGTAAAATATTCACAGATGGTCGAATTTATTCCGGAGCCCTCCACTACGGCACCTCTATCCTTCTTTCTTATTTCACTCCGTCCTTTATAATCGATTTATGGCGGGGTTCAGGTGTCCACCGAGATAGGTGAGACATTTACTGCGCCGTTTACTTTCTTCAAAAACCATTTTTTTTCACTACTGTTGTTTTTGCCAACCTAGCGTGTAAACAAATGAACGATAAAATTATATATGAATTTCTTGACGCGATGAAATCTCTTTAAGCGGAGTTGTCACGAAATCGCAAGGGCACCTAGTGAGCAGTTCCAATGAAATGGCGATAAATTATAACTCCTTTTACCGCGCTATGTATTTCATTTTGGTCCCATACTCTGAAAAGTAACAGCGTAACAGTGGTCGATGGCTGAATTTCTTCCACCAATCGGCAATGCAGAACAATGTGCATGACACGGTAAGAAAGCACAAGTCGTTCAAATAAAGCGCAGTTGGCAGTGCTGCGCATGATTAGCGGATGTTGTGTCTGGCGTGGGATGCCTGCGCTCCTTGTTTGCTCAGTTTCGGTTTCGGGCAGGAACTGCGTTGTGTTTGAAAGCGTTTTAGTACTTTAATGAAACATTTTAACCTCCATTAAAATCTGAGGAAGCATGGTCATTGTCATGCCTTTGATTTCTGTATTTGCACTACACCACAAGAATATGACAATTAGGATAATTCCTTCCTTTATTTACCAGCAGCGGTAATGTAGCTAATCCTCTAGCAATCGGCGTCCGCCGTGGCTCACAAGTTCTTTCTCAAAACAACTTTCATAGAAAACTTTTTTGTGCCTTTTCAATGCATTCGATGTAACACCTCTATAGCTGGAGTTCAGCCGCAATGGGTAAGATACGCTTGCATTTAGCACATAAGTAGCACCTTTATTGTTTTTAAATGCTGCGAAAAAGAGAAATAAACTAGCAACCATAATAAATGGGAAGAATCCGTTACTGGACTAAGGAGAACAATTGCGCGATTACTAGAAGATAGGACCAAGACACACAATAGTAGCACAAGATTTTTCTGCCCTAGCTTGGCAAGAGTTCTAAGCGAAGATCTGCTACGACCACTCAGCACAGCACAGGTCAGTATTCATAGACCAAGACTAATCCCGCTCGTGCGGAAATCAGGTCGGCTGCACTCATCGCGGTCACGCGTCCAAGAAATCAATTTTGGTCACGTTGTCTGAGCGATCGGAAGTAGTTTTCTACGCCAGTTTCTTTTTAAAAATGCAGTTCAATTTCTGCTACTCATTTCCGGTATTACCCAGAAAATTCCGTTATTTCTAGACATTTTACTTTCCCCTCAATACAGAATTTCTTTATGCAAGAATTCGATAAATGCTGGAACTTTCTTGAGTTGTATTGGGGCCTGCGCAGGCCCGTAGTTGCTGCGACACTGTGAGCCACCGAGCTGTTGTTATTACCACTAAGGCTAAGTGCATATTTGAAATCATGTGTATTTTTCTGTGAACTACACAACGGTGAGGTGTTGTTGGTAGTATTAAATTTCTCCATTAACTCTGCTCCCTGCGTTACTACTGCATGGGTGTTAAAACCGTTCGGTGAAGTATTTTGAGCAGTGCTTTAGTATTGGAGAAAAAAAATTATAAATCTCTCTGATAAATCGCTTCATTAATTTTAAAACAGAACAGCGCGCACTTTGACAGGGACTACGAGGAATACACGACACAGACGAGCACTGACATGCAACTGATGTTTATTGCTTGGAACGAAACATAATTACAGTTCAATAAAAAGAAGAAAACACACTTCCATTCGTAGATTCAAGTCATCTAAACATGCTGTACTGAACAAGACAGAAAACTAAAAACATCATTTCCCTCTCACTAAAAATGCCAGTTCTTTTTGCGAGAGGGAAATGATGGTTTCAGTTATCGCCCTTGTTCAGTGCAGCATGTTTAGATGACTTGAATCTATGAATGGGTGTGTGTTTTCTTCTTTTTGTTGGAGCTGTACATAAGCCTCGTTCCAAGCAATAAACATCAGTTGAAAGTCAGCGCTCATCTGTGTCGTGTATTCCTCGTAGTCCTTGTAAAAGTGCGCGCTGTTCTGCTTTAAAATTACTTACCAACTCGCCCAAGCATCCGTTTTAACGAATTTCATTATTTATCTCACACAACAGGAAGGAATAAATGTGATACTGAGGCAGCCATTGATTAAACAGTTATGCAAGCCTTCTCGGGAAAAGCTTTCAGTTTCTGTTCAATGCGCTGAAGAAAGAGTGTAATGTTTTTCGCTTCACGGAAAGTGGAGCCACGAACCACCAATCGGCGTGGTTAAAATCTGTGAAGTCTATTTCCACTTCTTGGCTCTATGCTGCAGTCAAATTACACCTATATCGCGTATTCTGCATCTCTACATAATCATGCTGGTTTGGTTTTAATTGATCTAAATTGCGTCATCAAAATGCGCTTGTTCTTTTTAGACGAAGCGAATTTCCGGATAAAATTTTGTTAGGTGCTGCACGTTCTTGCATAAACTGCTTTGCAGGCGCGGAATAGCAAGCTTTAGGCAAGGTCACATTTGAAGCTGGCCTACTGTTCGAATCGATCTCTCGCACGTCACAGAGCGCTCAGTAGAGGCGCATGGCTTCCCCGCTTTAGGCTTGCCGTGAGCCTCTACAGAACGCTCTGTTACGGCACGGCGCAAAAATGCTGTTTTATTAGCTCCGTCAGGAATCGGAGATCCCGCCAATTTTCTCCTCCCAGTGCATAACACCAGGCAAAACATTTTGTCTTGTCGAAGGTCGCACCTCGCTCGATACTTCAGCCGACCGCCGAGGTTTCCAATTGCGGGGATTGCAATAGAGCCAATTGCATCCGCAATTTTTATTGAGACACCACTTAATGTTTAACCGACAGAAAACAGCCCGTGTTTGCAGAAGTACAGCGCATGTACATGCATATGTTTCACGGCTGCACAGCTTAACTAATCTGTACATTTCTTCTTGTTGCAGAGGGAGGAGCATCTGTGGATGGCTGATCAGTATGCCGAAAATAAATTCTCTTCTAATGCACTACAGAGTGTTTGCTTGAATGACACAATGCTTAGACTGTGTGCTTGATTGTAGAATTTATTACACTATTGCGTATCATTATCACTCTTTGAGCTGGTATACTATATCTCTCAAAAGCCAGCAATAAGAGCGGCCACAGAGAAACCCTTACAGCTTTTTCGGGATCTTCGCAGTTCATGATTTCGTCTACTAGCGAAACGAAGATTAACCCCAGTGTACAGATCATCACAAAACTATAGATATCCCCCTTGCATCCGTAGGGAAGTTGTGAGATACCGGGCTAGAAGTAATTTCTCTCGTCATATCGATCACTAAACTTCTGGTATTCATTGGAACACCTCGGGCGTATTGTTCCAGTTAGGCTCTATATCTCGGCGCCATGAAAGAACAGCACACGACATAACAGCATGCGACAAAACAGTGCACAAAATGCAGCGCAGCGACAAAATAGCGCAGGTAAAAAACAGCATGGCGACAAAGCAGCGCAGGGAAAAAACAGCACGCGATAAAACGGAACGCCGGACAAAACGACACAGCGACAGAACAGCACTGCGACAAAACAGCACGACGACAGAAGAGCGCAGGGAAAAAACAGCACGACGACGGAACAGCACAGCGGTGTACGGTGCACAGCTGCGGGACTGCTGAACTATCATAGCCATATCCGCAAACGGCATATCCCAACACATACGGCAATGACCTTTTGAGTTATCCATTGCTCGTATGAGACAAAAGTAGGGACAGGGTAATACCTGTGATATGAAATATTTGATGGGTTGTTGTGTGTAATGTTACACTGAAGCTGTTTATTTTTTCACTTCGAAGCGTATTATCTAAAAACGTCAATTTCGCAGCACTTCGTCAAAGATACTTTTTTGTCGCTTGGAAGCCAATGCTATTACGACGTCCATTTTCGGAAATTTGACCATTTTGCTCAGAAACCACAAGGAACATTTACCTAACAAACACACATCTAATATAACAAGCACTAGTGGGTGTCTACTGCAATGGAGTTGTATACAGAAATGAATGCAGTGATTTCGTTTCACTGGATGTTTATTGCCCGTTTGGGCTTGAAGACTGGAAAGATCCAGTAAAAAAAAGAAATTTACAGAAATAACGAATTGATGATATACTATGGTTTGCTTCAGTAGAGACAGCAAGAAAAGCTGGACAAAATTATGCCGGCGGGATGGCTGTAGACCTGGTAGTTGCTCTAGGCCGTGCAAAATCTGCTTACGTAGTGGTAAAATTGCCCGCCAACAGCAGCGCTTCCGTTCAAGGTGTTTGAAAACTGCTAAAAAGAAAAGAGCCTCCCGAACTAAAACACTGACCTGAGGCTTTACGAACGTCAGCGTATACACAACTTAAAAACGCAACGATCGACGCGCACCGTCACGGTGGTTCAGTGGTTATGGCGCTCGGCTGCTGACACGGAAGACATGGGTTCGATCCCGGCTGTGGCGGTCGAATTTTGATAGTGGCGAAATTCTAGCGGCCCATGTACTTGTTTGCTTTAGGCTTGGTTTATGGGGTGCAACTTCCCAAAGCTACAAAGGCTATGAGGGACGCCGTAGTGAAGGTCTCCGGAAATCTCGACCGCCTGGGGTTATTTAACGTGCACTGACATCGCACAATACACGGGCCTCTAGAATTTCGCCCCCATCGCCATCCGACCACCGCGCCCGGGTGAGGCCCGCGTACTGTGCGATGTCAGTGCACGTTAAGAACCAGGTGGCCAGGATTTCTAGAGCCCTTCATTACGGCGTCCCTCACAGCCCTAATCGCTCTGCGACACGTTATACCCCCATGAACCATAAACGATCGACGCCTTGCTGTAATGCTGCTGTGTGTTTAGATGGCAGCTACGACGTAGAATGCTCTTTCAACGAATGTGTGCGAACTTCTCTAAGCACATTGTCAGCATTTTTGCTCACAGCGCAACAAGAACGGGACACGAGACGAAAGACTAGCACAAACAAGAGCCTTGTTGAACATTGTCAGCATATGATGTGATAAATGAAAAAAATATAAAAAAGCAAAAAGTAAAAACCAGCAGAAAAACCAGCACATCGCCGCATACCATTTCGTTTTCCTTAAGCTCATTTGTTTTCTTTATGTGCTTCTTTGAACTTCTTAATATCTGAAGATGATAAGTATAAATAATATACCCTACTTTTGTTTGCCGCCACTGTTAAGCTCCGTGAAAAGTTAGACATCTTAATTTAATCAAGAGTACGGCATCGACATAAAATAAAAACAAATTAACCGCCCACTCGAAAGCAGCCAGCGACAAACACAAACAGTTTTTTTTCAGTATGTTCTCCAATTTACAGTTAGCATAAACTTTACATTTTCAACAGTATACGCCTTTTCATGGTACTAATTGTCCACGCTCGGCACTCACGCACTTTGTTTTTCCTGATAACCATATTATTTGTTTTAATTTATGCAAGTGCCGCGGGATTGTGGGCATGGGGTCATATCTAGGCCTGAGCTGAAGCGCCCAAAACACGTTTACTTGAAAGCTGGCCCCCGTGTAGCGTGGTTGCTCGCTTTTTGTCATATGTGTTCGGTCTGAGCACTTTTCATGATGCATGCCAAAGCACTACAGGTATATGAAAATCCTGTTGTACCTGTCAGGTACCGGCTTTTCATCAAACGCATGTTAATAGGCATTTTTTCTAACCTTCAAGTATGACAAGAAACGATATGGAAGTGACGAACGCCAGACATCAAATGCAATTTTCCAAGTCGAAAACAGGGTGTACACAGCAACATTCGTGCACGAGCGCAACGGCACGAGCAATTGCCGTCGCCCCTCCGAAGATTCCAGGAATGCTGCTAAAGAGTTCCACGTTGCTCGGAATCGAACGTCGTAGGCTGTGCACAGCTTAAATCTGGGGAGCCAATTTCGTGGAGCTAACACTCAGATAAATAGACGGCATTGCTGGCTATTCCTTGAAGAGAAGAATTCTGGAAGTATGTTGAATCATGAACATCTGTTTTTTTTTTCTAAACTCATCTCTAGCACGCAAAAGGAGTGCGTAGACATAAGCCAGAAGGCAGTTGCCATTTTGTTTTCTGTGGAGCATTGCGAAAGGCCACTGGCATGTCTAAAGGTATCACGCTGTTTTAGCAAATTCTCGGCGCCTATAGAGGAGACCCTAACCACCTCTCTCCCCTAAATCGTTCTTAAACACGGACGAAACTACAGTGCTGCACTGTTGTAGCCACGCGTTGGACCAGGAAATAAATGGCGGTCATGACCAACTGAGCTCTTTCTAAAAGGACGCGAATTCCCTTCTAGAAGTGTTCCTATCCACGTGGGAGAAGTCGGTCGTACTTCCGTTTTCTATTGTTGCAGATTAAAAACTGCTTGCTGATTTTTTACATTTTTTTTTCTAAATTACTATTAGCATGCTGTTCAATACGTCCTTTAGGCTGACCCCGTAACTCCTATTACCGCAAAATAAAGAAAAAATGTGTCGGCGAGGAGCTGTCGACGACGACAGCGACGAGCTGTCGCTGTTTTCCTAATGTATACGACACACTTTCAGCGACATCGAAGCCAGCTAGCTGTTGATTAGTTTTCTGCACGCAATTAGTTGACGGCTCGTTCAAATGCTGCTGAGAATAGCCTCCCGCTTAAACTTCTCAATGACGATCATTAAAAATGCGTTTTCAACAGTTCGCACATTTTTTGCTGCAATGATTTTACGCGAGAATCAGACTTGTGGCAGCGCCTATCGGTCAGTCTATTTGTAGCAGGGACGGAAAGTGTCCGCTCTCCGATGACGGCGCTAAAGACATATGCCATTATTTTTTTATTATTCACGCTATTATTGTTGTTGTCCTATAGAGGATAATGCTCCTCGAACGTGCTCGTCCAGACGACGCTGTAAACATAAAAAAGAAAGCGAAAGACTGTAAATACAAAATTAATATGCAACGTGATACTGCAACGGAAAAGCGCATGCGTGCCGTTAAACTGTCGGCCGCACGGGGTACTCGGCGGCGGCCAAAAACCTAAATACAGCAGCGAGCCTTAATCCTGCACTGACTAAAATCAATTCACAACTGGCCGGTGTGTTTGTTTTCAGACTAGTCGAGGTAAAAAAGAATGTGCGCGAAAGACTTGATGCAGCTAATATAGCAACAGAAAAAACACATTTGTAAACCACTACGCCAGCCGTCTTAACGCCGGCGAAGGACCCAACGACAGCGACGAGTTTCAATTCGTAAAATGAAGCGCTAAGAGCCGGCATCGTAAGATTATAAACAGAATATGTAAACAGACCTACAGCGTCCGCTGCTGCAGCAAATCTCTCAACCGCTCGATTCTCTCCTGCGTGAATCAGTGCTAGGAATCGCACGCCTACGAAGACTGCTTAATTAGCCGCTAGTTTGCCTACCAGTTAACTTAAATGAGTGACCAACACTTGAAGGACTGTGCCTATCCATACACGGCTACAGTCCGACGCCCGCAAAGAGCACGGCTCGCTCCGCGTACGTCCGCTCCGCCAGCTTTAGACAGGAAGTTAGCCTGCATCGATGTTGTCTCCGGCGAAGCAAACATCTTGGACTGCTTCGTGAGAAACGGAACGCGTCCAAAGATGGCGGCTGTCCGGTTTGACGTCTAAGTAGCCGTCTACGTGGAGGTATTGGAACGCACCCGCAGTGGCGACCATTGAACTCCACTTCTTGGAAGATCGACACTTCCGAGATCGTCCTCTGCCATCCGCAGGCAGCGTGGGAAAAGATGGCTTGCCTCGTCCTCCGTCGGCGTTCTCCGTCAAGGAAAGTAGTTGTGGTGGTTTATTTAAAAAATAAACGGAACGAAAAGAATGTTGCCGGCCGCGGCAAATGCTACCTAATATCTTAAGCGCCCGAGCTGCATCCGGCGGATGTGGAAGGGAAAGGGAGAGGATAGCGAGGAGAAGTGTAGAGGGGAGCGATAGGAAGACAGGATAGGGGAGGTCGTTTGTATTCTAAGGCGCCGTCCGGTTCTAAGCCATTCGCCTAAATTCGTCTGCCGATGGCGTGGAGCCGGCCCTCTTTTCTTCCCGCAGACAAGAGAAAGGATGCCCTCGGATGTCGCCGTCACCACCGCGTCAATGCCGGTAGCTGACCCCGCGTCGGTGCCTTTATTGACTCATCGGCAGTCCGCTGCAGTCGTGCCAGTTTACCCACACGAATAGGGCGAAAAATAACAGGCGAAGGAAGCCAGAACGCGTGATTTTTTTTTCTGATCTTCAAACTTTGTTTGCATCTCGCCTTGGCTGTGACATGCGCGTCGGTCGACCCCCAATTTTGGAAAGCGTGATAGTGAAAGAAAAAAAAAGCTCCTACCTACATGCGGGCATATTAGTAACGTCCACATGCGCCACACCTTCATCTACAAAGAAAAATAATGTATTAAATTTTCATGCCCGTACTATCTTGTTCAAGTACAGTTTCTTCCTTGCAACATTAATGTTTATGTTTGCAATGCCTTAGAGGTAGCCGTTATTTCCTTACGCTAGAAAAATTATTGCTACCCTATACCTGGATCTTTTTGCATGTCAATTCTTTCATGTTATCCTACTCCTGCCATAGAGTCAATAACGCTCAATAAAAAAATGCATAGTTAAACTAACAATGTCATTATATTTTTAAACCATTTGCGCGGCATTTTTTTTTTCCATCTGATTAGGCAAAAACGTGAAAATTTGGCCCTTCACAGCACTTTTACAAGGAATAGTTTTCCACCAAAAACCACAGATGCGCCCCCCTTCCCCAATAAGAGACGCAGAATAACACACTTTCCTGAACTTCATTATGTGCTTTTATATTTATTTACTTTTTGTTAATTTCATTTCATTGTTAATTTATCTCATACCATGAATGATCAAGATATAAGTGGAAAACAAACTAACGAAAAATATCAAGCAAAAAGCTGATCGCATGTTGACAACCTGAGCTGAAAATCGGATGCCGTAAAGTCAGTGTGCACGTGTAAGTGCATGCAGTGCGCATAAAACGGCGTTACATACAATCCTCATGAGATTGCGAATCCTACTCTTTCGTAACCATCGCATATCACTCGCATGCCCATTATATTATATAGTGTGGACGCGTTGAAAAAATGCATAACTCTGCTCTCATTGCTGCTCCTGTATACCTTTCCTGAAAAAACTGTCTGCATGCGCTTTGCTCTGTGAAAGTGGTTGATTGCAAGCTGGCTAACACGTAGGGAAGTTTATTCATCGTATTGAAATGTACGCGGTACCAAGGATACAGAACACAAATGAACAGATTACCCATCCCGGAACTCTAGCGTCGCATAGTAAGCGCGGCAAAGGAAGATGCGAACCACTCTATGAAAGAGCAGAGATAGTAGGTCATGAATGAGAATACGAAGAAACATTGTTTACGCATTTTTGATTTCAACTGCCGATGAAAGAACGTGGATTGGCTATCCATCAATCGCACTCAGTTAAAGCGATACCAAACGGTCACACTGAAGCCGCGAAGAAATAGGCAAGGTGAAACTGCTGGATTGCATGGATAACATTGCTTGTGGTCATAATAACCGGCCATCTGTATAGAAATGTGTCATCAAAGAGTAATAAACATTTGTAAGTTTGCACTTACAATGTGCGCCCTGTTCCTTTTGTGTTTTGTATCCTTAGTAGCGCCTCCATTTCAATCGGTTTGCTAGCTTTCTTGAAAAGTGGAAGTACCAAGTCTCATATTAAACTTCAAGGCGACTGGCGCGCTACTAAAATGGAAGGCAACTTGCACCAACTGTTGCTTAGGCCTAAATATAATGCCGCATGGATAAAAAAAACTCAAAATGTCACCACATTAAATCGAAGGTGGAGTTATGAGACACCTAGGCTAAGAAAACAGTTCACTTCAATCCCTTTTATTAAAGAACAGATTATGTGAGCCTTCATTTTTCTTTATTAAAAATTCACATCTAAGATAGAAATTTCAATGCTTGCATAAACACGTGTGCATCGCTTATAGTAGAATACTTATACCCCGGTCACAGGGGACTTCTGCATGGCATTTTCCGTAAAGTTGTCTTATTGCACTAAAGGAGGAAAACCGGAAAGGAGCAGCAGCGCTGCTACACGGCAAATGCAAAGGAGCTAGAACTGGCCTCCGTAAATGCCAAAAGTCACCGCTGTGTGTGAAGCGGCGCTAGTAACATTATGAAATTAAAGCAGACGGTAGCACTCAAGCCAAGAGGATACGAGTGCTTTCGTGTATGTTTGAAAACGTAGCTATGACGATAATAAACGAGTGTACTGAAGGTGAGAAACGGATATTTTGAAACAAAAGTTTATTTTTTTTTCATCGTTCCCAGTCCGACCACGGTAGGCGCACTTTTCCGTTCGCCTCCTCGTTGTGTGTGAGAAGCTTGCTTTGTTGCTTATCTCCTCTGCGTATTTCAAAAAAATTAGGTTCTGCCTGGTTAGCGTGCTGCCGTAATCATGAGCGACGAACCGCAAGACGCTAAACCGAAGTGTATAATTGCCATGAAGAACAAACGAAGAAAAAACAGCAAAGCGAGAAGCGCAAGCACTTGTGGGTCGATGCGGCTGCTGAAAAGCGTTCAAGTCCTTTCTTAGCAGTGTAGATGTCTTAAGTCATAGCCTCCTCCACGGTTAAGTGCACTGTAACGCAAAATAAACCATTAAATAAGTTAAATTTGACATTTTTTACGTTTTCAAAACCAAAGAATGCGTCAATTTTATATTCTTTGAGATCGCTAGCTGGCGCTGCCGTCTGGATTGCTCCTTTAAGCAAATTTAAGGCCACTGACGGCCGCCTACGGACCTTTTCCGGAAAGGTCTCGACGCTTTGCCGTGTATATGCGCGTCAGGCGCCTTTGGGGCAAATGACCATAATTCCTAAGGCCTTACAAGTGCCCGTGTGGCAGGGGTAGTAGTCAATACACGATCAGCGTCTTGAAACCCCACCGCAACAGCAGCTGAACCCCATACGGTGATTGAAATAGGTACTCCATTCATCAGTGCAATTTAACTGCACTGCTATAGAGTTCCATGCTTCTAAAGCAAATAAAGGAACACTCATCTGCACTAATGACGTGGGCGACTGAATAAGCGCGCAAGCTAGCTAGATTCTAAAGCCATTTTAACTAGCTCGAGTCGAACTTGTTAGTTTTTCTGTGTTCTCTTTATTCCGCCTGTTAGATTGCCGTAAGCATCAATAATCAAACATAACTTAGGCTATCTGCAAGCATTATTTTTTCGTGACCAAAATAGGGAATATATTTATTTGGTGCAGTGGCGGTGCTTTAAACAAAAGGAAATTCGGTTCAACATCCTAATTCTATGGCTTGCACGTCATTCGAAGAAATAAAGCCCAAGTTTACCCGAATTTACTGACAGCATTTATCGGAAGTGGTTTTTAACGTTCCACCACGGGAAAGCAAATCAACGCTATTAGCAGCTTCAGCGTTACACAATTAACATACGACGTTCACAGCATGCTCTGACCAATAGAGATTGCTGCGTAAGAAAAATGACCTAAATGTTGCCTTTCTCGGGAAATAATTTAGTTTGTAGCGGCGAAATAAAAATAGGTGTATAAAATAATCATAATTTTACGTACACTGACACATGCGATTTGCAATGATCATCATCATGAGCCTGACTGCGCCCACTGCAGTACATAGGCCTATCTCAAGTCTCTCCAATTAAACCGGTCCTGTACAAGCTATGGCCACCGTATCACAGCAAACTTCTTATACCTGTGCTACACGTGCACGTTCGAATGACATCTGAGTCGAATGCCATTCGAGACTTGGAATGACACTCGGACTCCTCGGACTCCCGCGGTGCTACACGACACTTTCCGAACGCATTTGAAATTTGCTCAGCTCGTTTTCAGTGTACAACGACGATGACGATGGTGGTGGTCACTGTGGTCACACTGGTGCTACAACGACACTGTCACGGTCAACAGCAGCATATGATTGTAGTGGGACAAGTTTTCTAGGCCAACGACACCAACGAATCCGATCGGCGGACTGTCAGCCTTCATGTCCTCGGCAGGCCGGCGGCTTAGCGAAAACACGCTGATGAGCAGACGGTGTGAATATATTCGCGCTTCTACCATATTGTTATTGTTGATAAGCGAAACTAACGGGTATGTTTCACATGTGCACACTTGAACAATCACCAGCGATAAGCGCTTGCCAAATTAATTTTAATCGACGGCGACTCCCTTCCCTTCCGCGACGACTAGGCCTAGCGAGTCCGCAGGGTTACGTCTGTGAATTCGGCGGTTGTGCACAACGAATTCGCATGTTTAAGCGAATGCAAATGATCAACGAGTGTAGTTTTGACAACAGTGATCTCAAATCAACTATTGCTCATATCGCAGGGCGCGCATACGATGAACGGGAAGCGCCGGTGTTTCCCAGACCGCCGAGCAGTGCTTTACGGCCAGCAGCAGTCGTCGCCGTTGCTATTTTGTAGATAACAAGTTATGCGTTTCAAATAGCACGAATGGTCATCAATATTACTTCTGGATAAAGTAGGTTAAAATAAAGTACTGCTCACGCCGGAAGAAGTCGGGACAATTAATGGCAAGCGCCGGTCGTACGCGATGTCAGCAGCCCGGCTGTCAAGTGTTTCTCAGGCGAGCGAACGTATCGGCGCTTCCCACAGATTGTCGCACTGCGTAAACAAGCACGGGCACAACCGGTACGAATGAAAAGAGATTATTTAATAGAACTAACACGCAGAATGCGTTTTTTGTCATGCAAACGAGCGTTAGCTGTTCGTACGCAGCGATGTAAACAACAGTATGAGTGCAACCAACCGTCCTTGTCGGCGTACTTTTGGGTAAAGTTCATGCTCAGGTGGTAAATGTTCATTAGTGTACTATTATCTGCAAGCACTTACTTAGACAGAAGAGGGGCAATTTGTTAAACAAACAGTAAGAAAAAGCGGGCACCGGGTATCGAGATGAGCAGCCACAGAGCCGAAAGCAGTCGCGCGGCTGTGGGCGGGGCGAAGCGATGACGGTGGCGACGCCTATTGGTCGGTTCGGGCTGTGTTCGCGTTTCGAATGCATTTCAAATTCTAAAATGCCTCCGCGGAGCTCTGTCGACTCGAATGTCATCTGAACCGAATGCCGTTAAAAAACTTCGTGTAGCAGCGGAAGTTAGGCAGTCGAGCCGAATGACATTCGGTTCGAAGGTATTCGAAACGCCCGTGTAGCAGGAGTATAAATCCCATCCGCCCACCTATAACTTTCTGCCGTCTCCTGCTGCGCTTGCTTTCTCTTGGAACCCACTCCGTTACCCTTAAGGACCATCGGTTCATAATGGTACCACGATATGGCTCATCTTCGCTCAAAAAGGTTTCCGATTTCTTTTTAATATCAAACTTTTTATCGACCAGCATATTAAATAGTGGCTCTTGGAAGCTGGTTGCGTCTGCCGAAGCTCAGAGAGGTGTTCTTCAGTTAAAATGCCGCCCCGGTGGCTCAGTGATTATGGCACTCGACTGCTGACCCGAAAGACGCGGGTTCGATCCCGGCCGCGGCAGTCGAATTTCAGTGTAGGTGAAATTCTAGAGGCCGGTGTACTGTGTGCTGCCAGTGCACGTTAATGACCCCCAGGTATCCAAATTTCCGGAGGTCTTCACTACGGCGTCTCTCATAGCCTGAGTCTCTTTGCTAAGTTAAACTAAACTGGTGCCATCATATTTGATGACTTCTTTGGAAGTACTTTGGAAGCACTATTTGATGACTTCTGCCTTAGCTGGAAGAATGCATGTGAGGATTCCCAGCCTAGAGTTCAAACAAAGATATTAAATGTAAACACAACGGCCTGAAATTCTGCGCAGTTACAAAAGTACTCGCGGACCTGCATGTGCGTTTTGTGCGACAACTTGATGATATGTCTGCCCTTTACTATTATCGGAAACCGTCACAACGTGTTTAGCCATGGTACAATGGGACCTATTGAGCTCATTTGAATGTCGGGGGTATTACTTCAGAAGAGTGCACCGACATTACACGGGACGAGCCCCAAGGAATTCTCCGGTGGAAGGTCTGATGCAGTTGTGCTAGGAAACAAAAATATGAATGGCTGCTTTAGCTAGCGGTATGCCATAGTACAGATCCGGAAAGTATTCATGGAGTATGCTGTACCTCTCGCAGAGGTTTCGAGACTTCTGCGTAAATCAAGATACTCAAATGCGCATATTTGTTTTCCACAATTTAATTTGAAGCCTTTTCTTTAAAGTACAAGTTTATGGTCGATGTGTGCCAAGGTAGAGCTTTTTTTTATTGTATATTTCACTCAGGAATATCGTTAAGATGCTGGTCATAACCTTAGAGTGCCTATCAAATGCACTTTAGCTCCCACATTCATATTCTCCGATTTCACTCATGTGGTCCGCATACTTGCTGTCATGCATTTCCTTATAATTTCTAGCACCTCGTTACCTATCGCAAACTGTTGTACCCTTCCCGGGCCGTTGGAAATTAGCTTTCTTCGCATTAACTTTTGCTCCCAACCTTCCGTTATGAGTGCTTATAGACATGCCCCCTGCAAATCAGAGGTTACTCAAGCATTGCCGATTGAACAATATCCCCTGCTCTCATCCCAATCGAACTATACTTACGCATCTCGAAAATACGATGAACAGCAACGAAAAATTAGTGTCGCGTCACTCTGCATTTAATTTGCGTATTCACCACTTTTATTAGGGTAAAGCGATTCCTGTGTCCCGATACCTCATAGGAGGAGAGGGCCACCACTGTTGAACTACGTCTGAAATTTTTTTATAGGCTTGAGCAGCGTCTCAATATGTTGGTGATGTTTTCGTGATTCAGTTCCCTGAAAAATGGTCTATCTGACGACAGCTGGGGCGAGATAATGAGAAGCAAGAAAATAGGGTTCAATAGGAGAAGAAATAATCATTGCAAGAATGCAGGTATTAAGGAAACGGAATGCAGTTAACTACATCGGCGCAAAGACCGTCACTTCGTTTTCTTTTTTTCAATGAAGACGTGACAACATGGGCGCCATGTTCAGTCGCACAGGTTAGCTTCCACACTGTACGCGGCTCTCTCCCTTTCCCTTTCACCCTATCCGGCTGAAGCTGGGATGCTTAAGATATTAGATAGCAATTGCCGCGGCCCACAACATTCTTTCCCTTTAATTTTTTTTCTTTTTTAACTAAGCCACTTCTACTACTACTACGCCTAGGCTTTCACCGCTCTTTCTTCAGCCAAAGATGGCGGCCGCTACGACGTCAGTGAGTGGCAGGAGGACTGCAAATTCTTTGTGACAAGCAGGTGGAGGATGCGAGACACGGGACAAAGTCACTGTGTGCGCGCTAACTTGTCGGCCAGCCCTGCAGAGGGGAGTGCACATCCTCGTATACAGGGTCCGCGGATTATTTTTGAGAGTGGGGCGGGGGGGGGGGGGGGGGGGGCAAGTATTGTTGTCTTTGTATGCTGCGTTTATTACTAATTTTTTTAATATTTGTTAATTCTTATTTATCTCCGTTACTTTCTTATTATTTTAATGAGTGTAATGGGAATGACACCAATAGTAATGTTTTAACTCATTTTAGACGTATTAATTCTTACTGATTCGCAACTTCACTTATTTTGCACTGGTGCACACTTTAAAAATGGTTGCTAATTTCAGAACTAATGAATACCTGCGAAGACCGCGCAAATAACAAAGCGGGTTTGAAAGCTGCGAAAAATCATTTTTAATATTCCTGCATTCACTCCCGCAGTGAAGCAAATGTGATGTGATATATTCATACAAGCAGACAAGAAAGTACGAAAGTATACGTAAACACTAGGTACAAAGCTATTACTGCAGATTGACGAGCTTCATGGCTGGCATCAGAAGAGGGCGTTAGGCAGGAGAGGTTGTCAAAGGAGGCCGACGGTTGCTGTTCGTTCAGCCGCTCTAGACACGAACTCTCATAACGCCATCCAAGTTGAGGTCCGCGGCTCTTTTCTTGTGCACGTGGATGAGGAGAAGGGGAGTCCGGCGTCATTCGATTGCGCAGAAATGGTTTTACTCCTCTTGGAGCACTGAAAGGTCGCTCTCCTGAAGCAGCTGACGCAGGCACAGAGAACACGAGTTGCAGGTACCGGACAACCTGGTCTATCATCTCACGCTTGTCTGCAGGCTTCCCCTGCAGAATCTGCAAATTACGTTCACTTGCGACCAGACCCTCGTCATGCAGGAGCGTTGGGAGAAGAAAGAGTTGCGCTGAAAGCCTGCTGATGTCAAAATCTGCAGCGTGTGCGCCTGAAAGCTAATTTAGGTCTTTTGCCGCGAAGTTTCCACCTTCAGCAGTGTCAGTCAGAATGCGCTCTAGGCTAATCAGCTGCTCCATGCCATGCTGTTCAAATAGCCGTCGGATCTCTTTGGTAATACGATCTATAGCAGCAAAAAACTCTTTTTCTCTGCGATGGCTTGCTGTCAGACGCTGCAGGCTCTTCAGGCTCGTCTTTGAAGTGAAGCCTTCCGGGCGGCTGCGAGCACACGAGGTTGCTTTAGGCCTAACTCTGTTGCTCTTGAGCCATAGGACGTCGAATGAGGCGTCAGACCTTAGCCTTGACAAGCGGTCACTAAGAGCCCCGCTACTTCTTTTGCTCCTGCAGCGCGGTAAACTGGGCGTTGAAGCTAACTTGCTTTTTCTTCTCATGAGCCAAACAGGGCTATAGAAAGGTTGATACCAAATAAAGTTTCGAACTTCTTTAATACTCTCTGATATCCTTTTATGGCTGTCTTGTTGTTGCCACTAAGAGATTGTAATGATTATAATGATTGCTTTAAGTACCGCTTTTTTTTCCTCGTGTTATTAAAGAATGCTGCCTGTTTCCACTATAAATATTAGCTCCCTCGATGCCATTCTATAATGCCTGAAATCTTACCTGGACCGTAGTACACCCATATAATAGTTCTGCCTCAGCACATGCGTTTTCGTATCTACTGTCTCATTTTTTCTCTATGTCTCTTGTGTCGATGTCGTAGTTGTGAACTGTACCTTGTTTGGGATGTGAATTTACTATATTTTCCACTCAGGCTATTACAGCCTAAGAAAGGCTGACAGTATCAATTAACGAATGAATGAATGAATGTTCCCGAAAGTATGTTTTTGCAGCCAACAAGTGAATCAGAAGTGTACACAACATTTATTCATTTTGAATAACAGGACAGCATTACATGTACATAATATGTAAGTAAAGCATGTTATATATGTTTTGGAGCATATTCTTCCTGTTCTAACTCATATCTATAACTTTGTCCTTGAAACGGTTGCTTTTACAGTTGCCTTGAAGAAAGCTAGATTAACTGTTGTTTATAAGGGAGGCGATAAAAAATTGGTTTCAAATTACAGACCAATATCTGTTCTCCCAATATTTTCAAAGGGGCTAAAGAAACTAATTTATCATCGAGTAATTCTTTTTCTAGATAAGCATAAAGTGCTAACCAATGCCCAGCATGGATTTCGGAAAAAATAGATCAACAGAGACATCCTTATTGACTCTGAAAGAAAATATACTACAAAATATACAAAAAACAATTTTACCTTAGGCTTCTTTATTGACTTCACGAAGGCCTTTGATTGTCTTAATCACGATATACTACTACATAAACGTTCACTCTACGGAATTCGGAGCATACCACTGGAACTCTTTTGATCATTGTTAAACATGGTGTGCCACAAGGAAGTGTTTTGGGGCCTTTATTACTAATGTATATATATATATATATATATATATATATTATATATATATATATATATATATATATATATATATATATATATATTTATATATATATATATATATATATAGCAGACAAACAAATGAAATGAGGGGCTCGTTTGACAAACATATTAAGGAAACCAACAGTCACCGAAAACTCAGGTTCATAAGGGAATTTTTTCTATTTTTCTTAATTTCTAGTTCCAATCGATTGGGGAGCCTGCCGGACCGCACCAGATAGAGAAAAGACGCTGCTACGATCACTATAACCTCGCAAAGATGTCGACACCGATCATACTGCATCAGTCGCGGGTGCCGCCAACTTTCTATGTATCCCTAGGCAAAGACCCAGAATAATGGTTAGTCCAATTTGAGCGCGTGGCATCATTCAACAAGTAGGATGATGCGGAAAAAATTGGACACGTATTTTTCTCACTGGAGGGCTCAGCATGTACTCGGTACGAAAACGACGAGTCGTCCCTAACGACATTGAAGCTATTCAAGAAGAAACATTTTAAGGTATTCACTAGAGTCGTGAGGAAAGAAAGAGTCGAACGACTCCTCGAGTCCAGGATCGAGCTTCCGAATGAGCTCGTCCGCGGTTACGTTGAAGAGATGAAGCGCCTCTTTCGCCGCACTGACCCCGGGATGACCGAGGAAAAGAAAGTCCAGTTTTCAATGCGCGGCGTAAAGGAGCAACCCTTTGACAGCCTCGTCCGCCAGCCGCCAAAAACAGTCGAGGAATTCATGCAAGAAGCCTGCACGATCGAAAAGACCCTCGACGTCCGGGTTCGGCAGTAGAACCGCCCTTCTTCTGTCTACGCAATCCGTCCCGACACGACTGCCACCACAAGCGAAAACTTGCGGGAAGTTATCAGCGAAATTGTCCGCAAGGAGCTACCTTGATTGCTCCCCGCATCGACACAGCCCAAAGCAGCGACTCTCATGAATTTGGTACGGGAAGAAGTGCAACAGGCACTTGGCAGCTCAACGGCCGCAGAACCCCAGGCCATGACATACGCCGCTGCAGTACGCACTCCTCAGCCCTAACTACAACCGCTACTTCCTCTCCGACATGAACAACTTGTTCCCGAATGCCGCCACTCTGCCCCCACCCGCCCAACCTATGAGCGACGCTCAAGCCCCAGGAAATGCGACGCCTAGAGAAATTCCTACAAACAGCCGTTGTGCTTCCATTGCGGTGAGGCCGGCCATATTCTTCGTCACTGCCCGTACCGGCGTATCGGTCTGCGTGGATTTGCTGTTTACGCCCCACGAAGAGGCTTCGGCCAACGGTCCGCAGGAAATTGACGAGCACCTACGTCAGGAGGAATACACGCCGAACTGTCCATAGCGCTCACCAGCGCCGTCAACATCGTGTTTTGCGTCGCCACGCCGCAGCTACGCAGCCGCGGTACGAGGAAGGCCTCCCGCCCACGTAGGAAAAACTAAAGACATCAACCTCTGGTGGTGAGGTTGCTGTAAATACAATGACAACCTCAACCAATGACAACCCCATACAATGACAAACTCGAACCACGACGTGAACAGCCTTCAAAACGACGCCGCTACCGGGCAAAGCTTCGACTACGCGTTCTACCCACGATCCCCATTATCGACCAAGCTGTGACCCGACGCCCAGGACGGCGTGCAACGCAAGAGCCTGGACGTCCGACTTAGAAGCAGTTATCGACAGCCGGAAAGTTACCGCCGACACAGGAGCCGATTACTCGATGATGAATGTGACATTCGCTGCGGAGCTGAGGAAACTCATGACCACTTGGGAGGGCCCACAAATTCGCACCGGAGGGGGCCACCTCATTATGCCATCAGCGCGATGCACAGCGCGATGCACAGCGCGAGTGACTGTCAAAGAACATACCTATCCTGTAAACTTCATTGTGCTACAGCAATGTTCCAGCGAAGTGACCTTGGGCATGGGTTCCCTTAATGAGCATCAGGCGATCATCGGCCTTCGATCCAAGCTTATCACGCTTTCGACGAACGAGTCCATCCCTTCGACGAGAACTCTGGAAACTCACGTTGCCCTGAGTGTCTTGGAGGAAGAAGTGACCGTCCCACCCCCTTTAAGCCTTTTCGGGACCATATAGGCGCCGGTGCCACAAAGGCCATTAACACTGAAGCCATCATCGAGGAAAACGCGCAATTGCTTTTAGACCGAGGCATGAGCATCGCAAGGAGCATCGCAAATTTCCTCAAAGGCCAGGCCGATGTACTGCTGACTAACTTCAGCCAATAATTAACAGAAGAATGTCGACTGTTTTCTTCGATGAAATGTCCGACGTGCGAGACTCCTCCCTCTCCGATCTATCCGTAGAAGATTCGCCTGACCAAGTGAACTCGCCCACTTTGGACATCAACCCAGCCCTTCCCCGGAACAGACAAGACCAGATCCGCAACCTGCTTCAAAGCTACAGCGAGTGTTTTGTAGCGATAGCCACATTACTGTAGCATTTAGAGTCTTAGCGTGGCTGCGCCGCCACGCTGTCACGTGGTTGGTCACGTGGTGCGAAGCAGCTACCAGCGTCGTGGAGCCGTGGCTGGTCACGTCATTCGTCACATGGTTGGTCACGTGACCAGCCACGTGGTTCGGAGCAGCTCCAGCTGCTGGCGGCGCAGCGCGCCGGCGAAACCGAGCTGCAACAGCTGTGTGCATGCGCCTTGTCAAGTGGGACTAAAATGAAGAAGGAACGCCCAGCGAAACAGAGCGGAGAAAGGCTGATTCAACTCAGCAAGTTCCACCCGGCCAGCTGTAGCTATCGCGTAATTCTAGGTTTAACCACAGCTAAACCACCCCAGACTTTTTTCGTCATCGCCGAAGGTCCAACAAACTCCAACTCCCAAGCATCACATTATAACCGACCAGCAAGCCCGACCTCTCCGTCAAAGCCCCTACCGTGTGTCGCCGCCAGAACGACAAGCCATCCGAGATCAAGTGGAAGAAATGCTTCGCGACGACGTCATTAAGCCATCAAACAGCCCATGGGCGCCACCGGTTGTTCTAGTGAGAAAGAAAGACGCCGCACTTAGATTCGGCGTTGATTACCGCCGCTTGAACAACATAACAAAGAAGGACGTCTACCACCTCCCCCGCATTGACGACACTGGATCGGCTCTGCAAAGCCAAGTATTTATCACTGATGGACCTCAAGAGCGGCTACTGGCAAATTGAGGTCGATTAAGGAGATCGCGAGAGGACCCAATTCGTCTCCCCGGATGGGCTCCTTGAGTTCAACGTGATGCCATTTGGTCTCTGTTCCGCACCAGCGACGTTTAATCGAGTAATGGATTCAGTGCTGGCAGGCCTGAAGTAGTACATTTGTCTTGTATATTCAGATGACGTCGTTTCTTCGCTTTCGAACTTTGAGGAGCACCTCAAAAGACTTCGAACAGTACTAGGTGCCATCAAGTCGTCTGGCCTAATCTTGAAGGCAGAGAAGTGCCACTTTGCCTATGAAGAGCTGCTGTTTGTAGGCCACATCGTTAGCAAGGAGGGCGTGCGCCCAGACACGCAGAGAACAGCGGCTATTGAACAGTTTCGGGCGCCGGCCGATAGGAAAGCATTGCGGAGATTCCTCGGACTGTGCGCATATAACTGATTACTTGTGAACAGAATTGCGCGCATCGCCGAGCCCCTGACCTAACTGACAAAGCCAGACGTGCCATTTAAGTGGTAAGCGCCGCAAGCAGAAGCATTCGAAGAAATTCAGAGTCGTTTAAGGTCCCCAGCGATCCTCGCGAATTTTGATGAATACGCCGATACTGAAGTTCGTACTGTCACGTAGTGGTAACGGCAGTCGAAGCAGCGATGAAGACGGACGAAAGGGTCTTCTAAAACAACTGTTTATGGGGCTGACTTGCACCCAAAATGGACTGAATCACTCGGCGGCGGCGAAGCGACAAGCGTGCTCGGCGGTCGTCGAACAGAATGCCCGCCGCTGTCGGCCGTGCTCAATTTAAAGCTGATAGCGAACATTCGAGATAAAGAGTGCAAAGTTACTAGAACGTTCCGGAACAACGTAGAATCAGCTCTGTCTGGCTGCGATCAATCGAGATAAATCTAGTCGCGTCTTGCGTCGCAAACAAAGCGATAAAGTGGTGTGGCGGCAGATTTGAAAAACGAACGAACACTGCAAATATTCGCGGAAATACCAACGCAAGCAGCGTGGGCCTGGGCGCCGTCCTCGTTCAAAAAGTGACGGGCGGTTGCCGTTCCGTTTACAAGGCCGAGGCTACCTATTCGCCCACTGAGGTGTGCTTTGTCATCATCTGGGCTACGCCGAAATTCGACCCCTACCTGTACGAACGACCGTTCAAGGTGGTCAGCGGTCACCACGCGCTGTGCTGGCTTGCCAATTTGAAGGACCCCTTTGGCTGCCTCGGTCGATGGCCTCTGCGCCTCCGGAAGTGGGACGTCGCCTTTTTCTCCAACTCCGGACGCAAGCACTGACACCGATCCCCTCTCACAAGCCCCTGTGGTTGCACCGCTGACGGGCGACAATGAAGACGCTGTTCTGGAACCCATCAGCCCCAGCTCTTTTGCACATCAGCAACCCTCCTACCCCGACCTAAAACGCCTCATCGGGTACTTGGAATGCAAAGTTTCTTAACTCCTTACCTCATTCCAGCGCGGACTGTCTTCCTTCTGTGCACAGAATGATGTCCACATGAAGAAAACCTTCGCAGCAAACAAAGCAGCCTACCTCCTTGTTGTACCTGCTTCTCTCCGCGAAAAAGTTCCTCTGGCTTCACACGAGGAGCCGGCAGCTGGACATCTCGGGTTTACTCGTACCCTCCACCGCATTCAATAGAAGCATTACTGGCCCCGACTATCTGCCGATGTCGCACATTTGTGAAAACCTGCCGAGATTGTCAGCGACGAAAGACCCCTGCCACCGGACCAGCAGGATTTCTGAACCCCACTGAACACCCCTCAATGCCCTTTCTGCTAATTGGCATGGACTTGCTTCGCCCTTTCCCAAAGTCAACGTCTGGAAATAAGTGGATCACATAGCGACCGACTACCTGACCGGCTATGCCGAGGCAAATGCTCTACCGAACGAAACAGCAGCAGAAGTCGCCAAATTTTTCGTGGAGTGCATTCTGCGACACGGCGCCCCCGATGTGCTCGTCACGGACAGAGGAACAGCATTCAGGGCGGATCTAAAGCAAGCGTCCTGTGTTACAGCCAAACGAGCCATCGGAGGACAACAGCATACCATCAGCAAACCAACGGACTGGCCGAGCGCCTGAACACAACCATCGCCGATATGCTCGCCATGTATGTCACTGCCGAACACAAGTCCTGGACGTCATCCTGCCTTACGTCGTCTTTGCCTACAACACAGCAGTGCAGGAGAGCGCCCAGATGACGCCTTTTATGCTCGTCCATGCCGGGAGGCCACGACCACGCTAGACTCCATGCTGCCTAACGTTACAGAAGAAGAGAACGTCGTTGTTGCCGCCTACCTTCAACGCGCAGGAGCAGCTCGAAGGCTTGGACGATTACCGATCAAAGATCAGCAGCGGACCGACGCCAGACGCTATAACCTACGAAGACGCAACGCGGAATACAAGATAGGAGGCCAAGTCTGGGTTTGGATGCCCATTCGCCGCCGTAGGTTGAGTGAAAAGCTTTTGCGCCACTATTTCGGCCCGTATAAGGTTCTTCATTGTCTAGGTGAACGGGATTATGAAGTCACCCCTGACGCAGTGACTGCATCCGCACGACCCCACGTACGACCAGAAGTTGTCCATGTCGTCCGTCTGAAGCCTTATTATGCGCGCTAAAGGACGCTGCATTTCCATACTGTGTTTTGCTATGACTGCCCAGTTCTTAGCTGTTTTTTTATTGTGTTGTCTTTTGTTGCTTCCTTATTCCGGTGGATTTCCTTATCGTAATTGCTATTTGACTCAGTTTTGACTGATGCAAAGTAGTTCACAGCGTTGTCTCCCTCTAAACATTTTCCTTTGGCATCTTGAATCTTTTCCTGTTTCTTTGAATCGCTTTACCCAGACAGCTGATATGGTTCCACAAATTTCTTGTTCCCCTCTTTAGTTGCATCGCGAAGTTCATGCAGTCAGTGATCAGAGGACTGCTTTATTTTAGCCTGGACGAGGACCTGCACTTGCTGGAATTTTCCCGATAAGATTCCCATTTTCGGCCAATTTCGTCATCAGATTACTGCGCCCTCATTGCTTCTCTGCGTTTCCTTGAAGCTAACTGTCGTTATTCAATGGCCTCCCCAATTTCCTTATTCCACCAGCTTCATGGCTTCCTTTTTCTTCTCCGCGATTTACTTCTTTTACTTGTTTATCTTGGTACTAATGAGTAGTTCTAACTGATTGTAATCCTACTTTTCCATGCGGCGTTTCTGTATTGCTTCTTCTTTGCCGGCTGCTATTAGCGCTATTTGTTCGTCGTTTATTTTTGCGTTCTCTTTTGGACTTCACGGCATTTCTCCTTTGGTCAGGGCCCCCAACTGTGGACTAATGCGCTTATGATTTCTTTCCAGGCTGTACTTCCCTTCTTCGTCTATTTCCATTATTGCGAGCTTGCTATAAATCGCTTGCGACATTAGGCAGTAGTCAATGGTCGTCTGCCTGTTACGGGATTCCCATTTTATTTTACCCTGACATTTAGTTTGTCTCTTTACAATACGTAGGTTGTGTCGCTCACAGGAGTCTAGCATTAACTTCCCATTACAACCTATGCATGCATCCAGATCCTCGTTGTCGCCATTCATGTTACCTAGCTGAATAATATCAGCACCGTCTCCAAACCGTTTTATATCGTCATTGAGACATTTAACTTGATCCTAGTTTTCTTGCCTGCATTTGTCCTCTGTCCCTAAACTAACTACCCCTAGCGATGCACTTTTACCGGAAATTGTACCTTATGCCCCGACATGTAATTTGCAAGTTGACTTTATTCTTTTGCCAAATTTTTTATGTATCACCACACCTACCCCTCCTCCCTTATTCTTTGTTGTTGTCCTGTTGCTCCATTCCAAGACGTGGCCATAAGTAAACGGTGGATCTTTGAGATCTCTGAGATGTGTCTAGCATAGCGCGTACACGCCTACCTCTTAGTCCTTTAACTGCTGTTCTATTTCTAACCATTTCGGTATCTTTCTATCCCCTGGCATGTTTATGTAACTGATACTGGTGTTGAATTACTTTTTAGGAGTTTTCTTCCTGTACCTCCTAGTGGCGATTTTATTGGGCTCAGCCGCCACTGTTAAACTTTATGTTGCGTTTCTACCTACCAATAAGCCCTGGGCCACTGTGGATCCCTAAAAATGCTGCTGCCAGGCCTGCCAGTCAACAGCCGATCTCTGTTCTTAGCCTTCCACTTAAATGGATGCCATCTCACGTAAAGTCTCTGCCAAAATCTGCCCTATCCTCCTGCCTGTATTTTTATCTGGCACTTCTAAACGATTCTCCAAGGTTAAATTCCTGATCTCTAGATTAACAACCACAACGTTCTTCGCAAGCTCTCATCCTCTCTTGGCAACCCTTGCACCTCCGGCTATGTAGATACCTCGATGCGTACTTTCTGTCCTACCGCCCTTATATCGTTAACTCCCTCCTCTAATCTTTCCACTACTTGTGCGGCGTCTCCATTCAGGACATAATTTAGCATCACCGCTACCACGACCAAACAGCCGCCTGCAACTTTCTCAGAAATATTGGTTTTTGTTGTCCTCCCTTAGAATACCCCGACAGCCACCCGCTTATCACCATTTACACGCTCAATTATAGGTCTTTTACACCTCCTTATTTTTGAGTAACCAGCGAAAAGAACTTGGGTACTCTCTCCCTCTCACGTAAGTTTCGGATTTTGCACCCTCGTAGCAGTGACTATGACCTCATTCCTTGTTGCTACTTTCTTCTCTCCATCACCTCCAGACTTTCTAACTGCACACCTGTGCGTAGCTGTTCATGTCTGAACCTGTCTGGCTTAGTTTTATATTTCTGTACATGCCAGTACAGGCCTCTCCCACGTGGTTGGCCCTGGATTGTCCGTCAATTTGGTTTCGCATGGCGGTGTCAGCCATTTTTGCGTCCAACAATTGACTAAACTGTTCTTGAAGTTTGCGCTTCTATGCCCTCTCTACCTCTAGCTCTCTTTCTAGAGCATCCATACGTACCGTTAGGTTGGTGTTCGCTTGGTCAGCCCTCTGCAGGCTTTCTCTTAATAGGCAGCATTAAGACATAAAATCCGCGCCTTCGGCCTCCACTACAGATTCGAACCGCGTATTCTTCAAATGAATTGACACCTCATGCTCCTTGCATT
>JARKHS020015402.1:0-59383 GCA_030143305.2 Amblyomma americanum
GAAAATTAGTGAGCCTTTGTCACGAAATGAATAAGTCGAAAAAATTGGCTAACACTTGTGGTATCGCACACCAAGAAAAGTTTGTAGAATGTGCCACCGGTATAGTGTACAAAATTCCCCTGTCATGTGGCATGAGCTACATAGGTCAATCAGGCAGATGTCTAAACACCAGGTTGAAAGAGCACAGTAATAACTTGGGAAAAATAACGAATCCTGGAAATCCCGCCCCCCATTGCGCAAATCGGAAATGTTCACCGTACTTTGATCAGACAGCAATTTTAGGTCGGGCAAAGGAAAAGAAAGAAAGGGAAATAAAAGAAGCCTTTGAGATATTGGAGGCCGGAGAAGAGTGCGTAAGCGCACCCTCGGTGTTGTTATCAAGTGAAAAAAACGAAGGAGCGTGAGACACAGCCGTTGGCAATGAATTGATTGTTTCAGCATGTTCGTGGAATGTATTTATGTACCCTCGTACCAGAATAAATTTTAGTTGTTAGTGCGCACTTGTCCTGTGTCCTTCGTTCCGGTGTCGTTTTGTTAGTGTGTAGCGCGTTATTCAAACCAAAGCATAGTCAATGCAGATAGAGTGACTACACTTCAAGGATAACACTTTTGCAGATGTTACTAAAACCACAGGTAAGGAGATAGGAATAAATGTCAATCACCGGTGACTTTTGTCAAGCACTTCACGCCTTTACGCACTACATGTCATGATAATATTGGGATGCATTAGCTGATTTTATGAGCCGTAGAAATTGTTAGAAAAAAACGACTGTGAGAGTATGAAGGTAAGACCTTTGTTTTCGAGCACTTCAGTTAGGAAGGAATTTTGCATTGTTAATACCTTCTTTCACACGAGTGCATCATTTTTGGGTATAGGCAGCCAGCAGTGAATTTTGCTGCGTCGATCGCAGGGTCATAACACACAGCTTAATAGCAGGAGCAAGCAGTTATTGACGCACCCAAAGTACTTTTCCATGCCACCTGTGTGCACTTATAGGTATGAGCTTCCATGCCGCGTCGAAGCCACATGTAGTTATGCTTTAGCTAACTGGGTTACGCCGCGACACATGGCGAAAGCCAACTGTCGCCAAAACCAAGAAGCATAGGGGATGTTTTTTAAACATGTTTTTATTAATTTGAGGTGTATATAATTGGAGGTTAATAGTGTAATTATTTTATTGCTTAAAGATAAGCGATAAGAAAGCAGAAGAAGAAACAACCACATGTCGCTGGTGGGATCCGAACCTGTTACCTCTGAATTTTGCGTCCGGTGCTCTGCCAACTGAGCTACAGTGACAGATGTCCAATCTTCTACTTTCGGGAGTATTTGTGTGCAGTGTAACCAAACCTTGACAGCGTCCACCAGCGCCACCCTCGTCCATAGCGGCAGGCATAGTGCATTCTGTATTTCCGCTAGTGCCAGGTAGGAACGTGGTTGAACGGTGACTTTGGAAGCCCCGAGAAAGGCTAGGCAAGGAACGTTGTCGCCTAAATGTGCACCTCTAATGGTTCAGAAAGGGCTGTCATGTTGGTAGCGGTTGATAGCAGTGGTATTTCGGTACCCAGTGAAAGTTTCATTGCTGCCTAGCAACTGCAGGTTACGTGCAGGCCTCACCCGCAGCTACAAATTTGTTTTACCAGTGCAGTAATTTCCAAATAGCTTTAGAGAGGAACGTGGGAGGCTGATTTTCTTGCTCACCTTACAGCTTAGAAGACCTTGTGTGAATGAAGTTCTGGTTGTTTTCTGGATGAAAAATGTGTTGAAGGACTATAGACAACAAATTTTTGCCTACACGGTTTTTCTTTCAAATGATGCACTAGATGTTAAAGGGACACTGAGGAGAAATTGAAGTTGGCTTGTATCGATAGAATAGCAGCTCCTGATCACAAAACGCCACTCTTATTGAAAACAAAGCTCTTGTAATGTAGAAAATAGCAAGAACCAAAATACAGGTGTCGCCGCCACAGGCCAATCTCGCAAGTACAAGCGTGATGACTTCTTAGGACAAGAGGCGCCACCTTGAAGGAATTTTCCTTACTTCATGGAAGCCACGAATCTCGGAGGCTGGCAAAGGAAGGTTGCGCACCGCACCGCTAGCCGTCAGAAATCACGGAGTCTGCGTTTACGTCACGTATCACGTCACTCCGTTCTGAGACGTCATAAGAGTTGCCGTGGCGTCATAAGAGTTCCCCGAGTTTGAATCAGAGCGGCGGGAAAAACTTTTTCATCTTCGAATCCAAATTTCTTTGAAATAAATGCATCTTTCGCGCCCGGACAAGCGGCAACAAAGCCATGAAATGCCGAACTATCAGATTTTGCTAACAAAAAAAAAATCATAGAGTTCTCCTCAGTGTCCCTTTAATATGCATGGATCACCACAGGATGTTCACCCACGGCTGCTAAATAGTTTGTTTGAATTTCTTCTTGATGCTTTTTGGGTTTTGGTTTTATTAACAAAACAATGGCCATGACGTGTAGTTGACGTTTAGGTCGCGTGAGGCACGGAAAAAACCAATATAACTGCTGATACATTGTTTGTTGTCATTCCAGCTCTCGAAGCAGGCTGTTTTAAGCGTTGTAGCGGTTTAAAGCTACATGTCATTATATATATGGCAGGTTTTTTTGTGCCTGAAGTGTTTGTTCAACAAGTCTTTGTTCGGTTGATGAAACAGAAACAGCATGAGAGAAGAAATCTAATTATAAATTATTTAGCAATTGTAGGCGAGCACCATGCAGTGATCTATGTATTCTATATCTAAGGCATTATTTAAAGGAAGAAAACATGCAGCTAAAATTGGGTGTCTATAGTCCTTTAAGGCTACACACCTTGCATTGGATGAAGAGGTCACCAGTCCAGTGCATGTTTTGTACAGCCAGTAGCCAATCTTATTGTTCTGCAGTGGTATCGGACTAAATGCACTGGTGGCTGAAGTGCGCCGCTGGTGATGTGGAGACCATACCAGAAAGTATACACTCCTCATAAAGAGGACACGTGAAATCTTCATTGGAGTGTAGCATCTCTCAGGTCTGTCAGTTGAAAGCCATGCTGAGGAAAACTGCATCTCGTTTCTATTCCCAGTAAAAATCGATGTCATGGTGCTTTGTCGCTGTGTTGACGTTTGTGCAGCAGAAAGAGACACATTTGTTGCTGAGAAACTTGAAAATGGAAAATTTTTTTCTTGGCATTTCATTCTAAGTCATAACAGCGACAGTAGAAAGGGCTCAGAGGTCACCAACTACTAGCGGATGGCAGTGCGGTTGAGCCATTGAAATCCATGATGTAAAAAAAAAAATATGCTTAGTGTCATGGCATTGTGCTTGTGAAAATGGCGGCTAGTGGCCATTCCTCTTTTGCTCTCTTTGTCATCATAGAACACTGTAATTCATTAATATAGACCAAATTCAATTTTTCAACCATGTTCCTTTAATAAAAGTGATTAAAGCTTGGAGGCAAGGCTTACTGAACACCTCTCATGGAGTATAAAGGTTGGAAGGTAGGCTCTTCACCTAAGGGGGTGATGAGGACCTGCTGCATATGATAAGGAGTGTTAGTGAAGCCTTCGAAGGAAGGAGGGTGCAGGAGACTGTAATAAAAGCAAAATGAATGAAAAGGAGATGAAGGAACAAGAAAATAAAAATAGTGAACGAGAAGACATAGCAAGAGCAAATGAAAAACTGCTAAAAGCAACAGAAATAAGATGATAAAACCTCCATCAGTCTCCAGGAAATCCCACGTAATGGTTTGTGGAAGTTTGCAGCCAGTCACATTTTTATGGCAGTGAAAATAAGGGAAGGTCTGTCTTTTTCAGGAGTTGTTTAAAGGCGTGTGGTGGCAGCTGGTTCCCAGTCTTAATGAAACATGTCCTGAAGGAAACGCGTTACTCGTCTAGCTAGCATTCTCTCACGATGAGGAAACTAATTGGACAAGAGGCTTGTATGAAGAAAACCTGTGCTGCTTCCAGTTGTCGTTTTGTTCTTGGGATGCATGCATATATGTGGCCTGTACACTTAGACTAGCTTCGCATGTCTGTGTACTTGTGTATGTGTTGTGTACATGTTCTTTGCTTCGGTTTGTGTGGCACTTCGCAAGTTATGGACCTTCGAAAGTGTGGTTTGTTCTGGCTGTTGATGCTGTGAATCTGGAGATGACCATTAGTAACTCTGTGCGAATTATATTGATGTACTTGACGGCCACAAAAATTTTCGGGATCTGCGGTGCGTGGCGGAGCGAAGCGAATCTGCACTGCTGCGCTGTCTGCCGTCACAGAGCATGGTGTCAAGGCTCACTCACAGTACTGCCACAGTGGGCATGCCGTGAGCCTCGACATTGCGCTCTATGACTTTAGATGGTGCAGCAGTGCAATTTTGCTTTGCTACGCCACGCATCGCAGATCCCGCAAACTTTTGCGGCCGACAGTACGCTGAAAGTAACATTCTCAGTTCTCTTCAAATTCTAGTTTTTCAGAAAGCAGAGTTTCAAACGAGCATTGCAATGGGCCGTTACAACCTGCATGCTTACCAGCTAAATTAATCCAGAGCCCTCCGCTATGGTGTCTCTCATAACTGATGTGTCGTTTCGGGATGTTAAAACCTCACAATTTACAAATTTACAAACTATAAATAAATAAATAAAAAAATCTCATCTGGCCTTATACACATATGTGCTAAACATCAGGCCAGCAGAAAAATTATTAAGTCTACTAGCTGGTTTCTCTAAACTGCAGCATATTGCTATCATGGGAGCAGCCGGTCTTTCCTGCAGCCTTACCGAATCAAAACTCATCACTCACCCATTCTGACTTGGCATGCTAACTAAGACATTCAGAAGTGGTAAAAACATCATGAACACTAATTGCTCAGCATTACATATCAAGGCCTGCGCTGTATTGTCGCTGTTCAGCACATTGCACCAAGAAAACTGCCTGGAAAAGGCCCTAATGATAAGTGTGGAAGGCCATAGTCACTATAGTGCGGTTTTGAGGAGCAAGAAATTAAGAACCATAGCTTGATGCCACCAGAGGCATCTTCAAGCCACCTAAAATTCTTCTAGTAGTGTGGTCTAGGGAAACCAGTAGAGATAATGTACTATTAGGATTAAAGGGCCACAGAAAAGGGCGTTTTGAGCTTGACTTTAAAATACTTGCACTATATAGAGTACAGGCTACCGAGTGTCCGTGCCGCGTACGAGACCTCAAAAGCGAGCGGGAAATTTACAATACATTTTTAAAAATTCCCGCTTTCGCACCTCGCGGCGACGCGCGGTGCCAGGCTTTCGCGCGAAAACCCGGCATACGACGTCACGTCGTGTAAATGATGTCAGCAGCCGGAGGTTATCATTGGCTCAAAGCGCCAAATTCTTTTGAGACGTCACGCACTACCACAGCCACTCCACGCGCGCTGCAGCTGGCGGAGGTAAAGGAGGGTCCAAGGGAGTGGGGCTGGCGGACGAGCGCTTCCGTTTTGGGGTGCGAAAGGAGAGGGAAAGGCGCAAAGACGCGGAAGTTCAAATTTTGTCAGCATGTAACTCAGCTTCCACAAAATGCTTTAGAACAATTCTTGCTGGAGGATAATTCCAGACATACCGCACCTTTATTGAGACCCCCGTTCTGGGTCCCTTTATGTGCAACAGACGTAAGCTGCCGCAGTAGACTTTGAATCAATTTCTTGCACAGCTCATTATTCAGATGTGTATTTAAGGTATTAGCAGGTGGCAATTTGGCAACAAATTGTTTTCAGATGTGGAATGAACTATCCTTACTACTTTTTTTGATTTCAGCAAAGCTAAAAAAGCACACTTGAAAACTTGCTCTCATTTTACATCTGCTCCAGCACTTTTAAACTCTTCACTCCTTTTGGGCATGTCTTTCCAATATATTCTAGTATAGAATAGAAGTTGTTTGTTTATTTATTTTTACCCTCAGGGCCGTACAGTCATTGCAAAGTTGAGTGGGCGAAAAATTAACAGTAAGCAATGTGAGAAAAAATGGGTACAAAAATGATTAATCCTATACATACAATGTTAGCTTAAACAATAAATTCATTAGTACAGAAGAAATCTGTCAGTTCTTAAACAGTGCTAGCCAAAGCTTTTTCAAAAGTTATTTTTGTCAGTAATAGATACATTTTCATTAGTATATATTTCATTCTTTGGAAGTACGGGGAAGAAATGAGCGTAAGAAAGAAACATTTGATTTGCAAGTCGGAACACATACCATCAAATTCTCTCCTTGTGTTATGAATCCACTTGGTGCTTTGTTTTGCAAGTATGATAACGTACACATAGGCACACAGTGAATATTTAACTTGGAGCACTCTGGAGTTCATGAAATGCTTACGCCTTCCCATTTCCCATGCAGATGTCTTCAAAACGGCTTTCCTGTAAGGAATGCTGCATGCAGTTCACCGGCCCTGTGCCCTACATGGACCATATGCAAAGTGCCAGGCACCGGAAGAAGATGGCGGCCCTGAATCAAACTGATGCGGGACCGGCTACGGGTGGAAATGCGACCGCTCCAGCTTCGAACGGCAAGGAAGCAAAACATCCAGCCGTGGGGCTCAAGCACCCATTGCCATTTGTCTGCAAACTTTGCAACATGGCCATGAATTGCGAGACTGCTCTGATTGCTCACAACAAGGTACGTCTGGTGTGTGGGAGTCTCATTTGAAAAGGGTGGTGAGAAACATTACATCAGTCCTGTGGCATAGCAGTGCTTGAGAGCAGATGTTGATAATGCCAGTCAGCAATTTGTTCTTTGCTCACAATTGTATCGTATAGCTTATGTGGAAAGAGAGGGTTCTTTAAAGTAGTATAGACACCTATATTTTGCTTCATGTTTTCCTTGTAACAATGCGTATTGCATTATTATACATGGATTACCACGTTGTATTCTGCTACGACTGCTAAATAACTTACTATCTAATTTATTTCTCGTGCTGTTTCATTTTCGGTTTCAACAGCCAAACGATGACCTTGACAACGAAGTGTGGTTATAGATCACTTGAGGCATGAAAAGAAATTGTGGCTCCAATCCACGCTGTGAACATGTTTGGACAGCGAAGCTGTAAAACGACACCCAATTAACCATTGCAATGTCACTTGAAAATTCACGCACGTGGCCCTACAAAGAGTGAAACCAGAGACAAGTGAAATGTACTTGAGCTGTATGCCTGATTTGAAAGGAAGTGTGCTGTTTGCATTCAATTTTTAGCCTGGCGTTTTTTGCTTACGTCAACGACACGAAAATGCTACCGTAATCTTTACCGGGAAACACATGCGGGGAGAAGGAACGAGCTTCGCATTATTTGCAGGCGCTGTTATCATATATTACACAGTTGGCACTTCACACAAGCGCTTCGAATGATGCCAACTCCTTTCGAAGCAGCTGCAAATGTAACGTCTACAGGGACGCGTTGGACGGTGTTCCCATTGTTCACAAGCGCCTTATCATCCATCATGTGGTTTTGATGCTTGTTTTGTGTTTTTTCTTAATGAAAACGAATACTCAGCTGTATGCTGTATGCCTGATTTCAAAGGAGGTTTACCCTCTATGTACTGTTTAACGTTTTTGTTTGTTACTTTTTATTTTTAATGTGCAACACGCACGCACGTACACGCATGCACGCACACACTTATTGTAAGGAGTATTGTATTGGAGCAGGTCACTGAAGTCCTGTCACCCCCTCCTCAGCCACCTCTGATCGCGGCTCCTCTGACGTACGCCGATGCCATGGTGCGGTCGTGGCCCTCACCTGTTGCCCCTGTCTACAGGCCACCTACCCGGCAGCTAGAACCCCAGCGACCTGCAACCCCACCTTACCGTCCGGTTGCCCGCCTCCGATCACAGCCGCAGCCACTCAACCCCTGGCGCACACAAGACAACCGCCCTATTTGCTATGCCTGTGGCGTCGCTGGCCACGTGGCTCGTTTTTGTCGCGGTCATGACCATCGTCCCTACGATTATAGGCGTGGGCCGACGTACGACCTTCCGCGGTCGTCCTCGCCTGTATCACATGAGCCGCCTACGGATTCTTCTCCTAGTTACCATCCCCGCTCCCACCGCTCGCTGTCTCCTGCCCGCCGTCCACGCGGAAAACTAACGGCCGCAGTTCCGGAGGCAAGAACTGCGCCACCTGCGACTCACTCAAAACCTGTTTCTGTGCCTGCCAATATTATTACCGTGTCGTTGAGGGAGTCGTCGTCGAAGCACTTGTTGACACTGGTGCAGCCGTTTCCGTTCTCAGTCACACCCTCTGTCGCAGACTCAAAAAAGTGACGACGCACCTTCCTCCCGTTTCTCTCCGCACCGCCAGCGCTCGGGACATTCGACCGTTAGCTCACTGCACCGCCCGCCTGCTCATCCAGAACGTTCCCTACAGAGTTGATATTCATCGTCCTCGCCCGCTCCTCTCACGACGTTATCCTTGGTTGGGACTTCCTCTCCTCACATCACGCCGTTATTGACTGCGCCCGTGCTCAGCTTGACTTGTCGCCCTACTGTGATGCCCCCTTGGATGTATCCGGTGCTGCTGCCGCTACTGTGGTAGTCTCGGAGGACACAGGCGTTCCGCCTTTCTCTTCAGTGCTGGTGCCTCTTTCTTGTGCTGCTCTCTCAGATTCAACTGTCACTTGTACCCCCTTTTTACGATGCACTGACCAGAAGTCTGTTTTGCTGCCTCATGCCATGCTGACAATTGTTCGTGGCTCCAGCGCTATTTATGTGGCCAACCCGTTCTCCTGCCCTACCACTTTACTCCGTGGCCAATCGCTTGGTAGTGTTGCCATTCTCGATCCTGCCTCAGCATACCACCTCGTCGATAACACGTCCGGCCTTCACGTCAGCGCCATTACGCCTGTTCCCATCACCAATCAGTCTTCTGTCGATATTTTTCACCGGTCCGTCGACGCCACCCTGATGTCTACCCAACGAGACCAGCTTGTCGCCGTTCTGCAACGTTTTCAAGCTTTGTTTTACTACCAGCAACCTTCATTGGGCCGCACCACCACCGTTACCCACTGTATTAACACTGGAACCCATGCCCCTTTGCACCAATGTCCGTACTGCATGTTAGCCGCTCAGCGCCACATCTTTGACGACCAGGCGACCAACATGCTTAAGCGCCACGTAATACAGCCGTCGCACAGCCCGTGGGCATCGCCAGTGGTCCTGGTCAAGAAAAAAGATGGTTCCATCCGGTTCTGCGTGGACTACCGTCCTCTGAACAAGGTTACACGCAAGGACGTTTACCCTCTCCCCCGTATCGACGATTCCCTCGACTGCCTGCAGGGCTCCGAGTTCTTTTCTTCATTGGACTTGCGCTCCGGTTACTGGCAGGTGCCGATGGCGGAAGCCGATCGCCCAAAAACTGCATTCGTCACACCCGACGGGCTCTATGAATTTAATGTCATGCCTTTCGGCCTCTGCAATGCACTCGCCACTTTCGAGCGCATGATGGACAACATGCTCCGAGGGCTCAAATGGCACACATGCCTTTGTTATCTAGACGACGTTGTAATCTTTTCCCCGGACTTTCCGTCTCACCTCCAGCGCCTTGAGACTGTTCTTCGCTGCCTGGCCGACGCTGGCCTCCAACTTAATTTGAAAAAGTGCCGCTTCGGAGCTTGGCAGCTCACCATTCTCGGTCATGTCGTATCGAAGGATGGCGTTCTCCCGGACCCGGCTAAGTTGCGAGCTGTGGCCGAATTTCCAAAGCCCACTTCTGTAAAAGACCTCCGCAGCTTCGGCGGCCTCTGCTCCTACTTCTGCCGCTTTGTCCGCAATTTTGCCACTATCGTCGACCCCCTGAGCAAGCTCCTTTCCACCCACGACCTTTCGGCCTGGTCGCCAGCCTGTGATGAAGCATTTACGACACTCCGTCGCCTCCTCACCACTCCACCAATTCTGCGTCACTTCGACCCTCGTTCTCCGATGGAACTCCACACCGATGCCAGTGGCGTCGGCCTCGGTGCAGTACTCGCTCAGCGCAAGCAAGGCTTTGACGAATACGTATTCGCTTACGCTAGCCGGACACTCGCAAAAGCTGAAGCCAACTATTCTGTCACCGAGAAGGAGCGTTTAGCCATCCTTTGGGCGATCGTCAAATTTCGCCCCTACCTGTATGGGCGCCCTTTTGACGTTGTCACCGATCACCACGCCCTCTGCTGGTTGTCCTCTTTGAAAGTTCCCTCCGGTCGACTGGCGCCCTGGACTCTGCGACTCCTAGAGTACGACATTCGTGTTATCTATCGTTCCGGCCGCAAACATGCCGATGTTGATGCCCTCACACGTTCCCCTGTACCACCTGTGGCAGTGCCTTGTATATCCGCCCTGCTTTCTTTGACGTTTGAGTCCGTTGACATGGCTTCCGAGCAACGCAAAGGCCCATGGATCACTTGCCTCTTAGGTCTCTTATCTGGCCAATTGTCTCGACCTCCTTCCCGTGCTCTCCGTCGTCAGTCCCACCATTTCGCCATACGAGACAAGCTTCTTTACCGCCGCAACTATCTCCCGGATGGTCGCAAGTGGCTTTTCGTCATTCCGACACATCTGCGCTCCTTCATTTGCTCTTCGTACCACGATGATCCCCAGTGTGCCCATGCCGGATTCTTGAAGACCTTCACCCGTCTACGACAGCGGTACTACTGGCGTGGGATGGCCCGTTATGTCCGCCAATTCGTTCAGTCCTGCACTGCATGCCAGTGACGCAAACATCCACCTAGCCAACCCGCCGATCCTATGCAGCCGCTGTCTTGCCCAGCGCAGCCCTTTGAGCGTGTTGGCATCGACCTCTACGGCCCTCTTCCCAGTACATCAACCGGGAACCGCTGAATCATCGTTGCCATCGACCGCCTTACACCCTACGCTGAAACGTCGCCTTTACCATCCGCTACAGCCCACGACATTGCATTCTTCATTCTCCATCGCATCATCCTTCGCCATGGTGCGCCCAAAGAGCTGCTCGGTGATAGAGATCCGGCCTTCCTCTCTGAAGTTGTAGAAGCTCTCCTTCAGGAATGCAACGTCGTTCACCGTGCCTGCTCTGCCTACCATCCCCAGACAAATGGCATGGTTGAGCGTTTTAACTGCACCCTTGGCGACATGCTGGCCATGTATGTTGCTTCTGACCATTGTAACTGGGACCGTGTTCTTCCTTTTGTCACATACGCTTATAACTCCGCTGCTCAAGCCACCACCGGATTCTCTCCGTACTTTATCCTGTACGGCCGTGAGCCTTCTTGCACAACGGACACTATTCTACCTTACCACCCTGATGCTTCCGAATTTACAACTCTTTCTCAAGCCGCAACTTATGCCGAAGAATGCCGACAGCTTGCCCGGTC
The DNA here is from genome assembly GCA_030143305.2 of Amblyomma americanum. Taxonomy (NCBI): domain Eukaryota; kingdom Metazoa; phylum Arthropoda; class Arachnida; order Ixodida; family Ixodidae; genus Amblyomma; species Amblyomma americanum. The sequence goes on from JARKHS020015402.1 coordinate 11,340, forward strand.
CTTCACTTCTCACGCCCAGCAGCAGCAGAAAAGCACCCGTGATCCCCCTGCACTTCCTCCCGCTTACCTTCCTGACTCTTTGGTCGGGCTCTGGGTACCCTCCTCAGGTCCCGGCCTTTCCTCCAAACTTGTTAGCAAGTACCAGGGACCCTACCGTATTCTTCAGCAGGCTTCCCCCGTCAATTACCTCATCGAACCCCTTACGCCATCCTCTGATCATCGTCGCTGAGGCCGCGCCATTGTCCACACCACCCGCCTGGAACCATATTACGACCCTGCCGTCGTCACATCGCCCTAGGCCGCCAGGATGGCGCCCTTTCGCCCAGGGAAAATTGTAAGACTGACCTTCGGCTTCGGAATCTTCAGAGGCTGGCGCTTAACGAAAAAGACGACGAGAAGCTCCGAACGCTCCGAAGCTCGAGCGCCGAACGCTCGGTACCTCGTGCGTGCTCTAGACCGAACGCTGCCTCTGGTCTGTGCCTGGACTGTACTGCTGGTTGTTGGCGACGCTGTGCTTTGCAAGACGTCCCTTATTACAATATATATAAATTTTTTATATTACGACTGCTTTATGATCAGTACATGATATACGATTTCTATGCTGTTGGGTACTTTTCCACTCGGAGTAGCATTCAGTTTTTAGCCTGGCATTTTTTCCTGACGACGACAACGCGAAAATTTCTCTGGACAGTAGAGGTATACAGCTTTGCTATAAAAACCTAGAAACAAATTAGCTTGATGAGGTTGCTGCCCCTGTTTGGCATGGGCAACAGACAGTCATGCTAGAGATGTTCACATAAACATAGTAAAACAATGCACAATACATACAGGTGTTGTAGCTGAACATAAATTTACGTTCGCTGTGTACGTTCATGTAGACACTCTTATACACCATATATATGTATTTTCTACTCGCCTACACAAACATAACTTAAAGCACGTAGGTATGGCTGATGAAAGTACAGTACCCAGCTATGGCAACCTTATATATAGATTATGAGAAAGCATTTGACTCACTTGAAACTTCAGCAGTCATGCAGGCATTGCAGAGTCGGGGGTGTAGAAGAGCCTTATGTAAAAATATTGGAAGATATCTGTAGCGGGCTCACAGCCACCATAGTCCTTCATAAAGTCAGCAATAAAATTTCAATGAAAAAGGATGTCAGGCATTGAGACATCATCACGCCAATGCTATTCACTGCCTGTTTACTGGAGGTATTCCGAGGCCTGGATTGGAAACGTTTGGGGATAAGAGTTAATGGAGAATACCTTAGTAATCTGCGATTTGCTGATGACATTGCCTTGCTGAGTCACTCAGGATATGAACTGCAAACCATGATCAATGAGTTAGACAGGCAGAGCAGTACTGTGGGTCTAAAAATTAATATGCAGAAAACCAAAGTACCTTATATACTGGTGTAAGGGTCGCACCCCCAACTTAGCAGGCAAAACTTTCTTAGCCAAGTGTGAAAATTTGTGCACCATCAAAAGTTAAATTTCACTCATCACTACTAGATGATGCTAGCTGCTTTCAACTCCCTTTCATCATCAGTGCTTAGAGATCACGTGGGAATGCGGTCTTATTTTTGCAACCGTTTCTCTCTGGAAGCCATTTTTTCTTTGTATGGTGCTGTGGTCATGGTCAGTATGTTGGTGTGTTGTGGTTACTGTGTGCAGTGTTGGTTTGGGTAGAGATTTGGTTTCGTACGCCGCGGCCTTCCAAGACTAAAGCTGTGGCTTGCGCCGAAGGACACAGCAAGCGGGTGGCTGGATGCCAGTTTGACATCGACGAGAAGTGTGTGCGTCGGTGGAGCAAACGGAAAACAGCTCGCTGGAACAAATCGAAAGCGGAAAGCATTCCGCGGGAAGCAGTGCAAGCTTCCGGAGCTTGAAAAGGAACTTGTGTAGTACGTCACTACAACGGGAACAAACGGCTATGTAGTGTCGACAGAGATGATCCGCGCTAAACCCGTTGCCATCGCTCGCCACATGGGCACTTCCCTTCTGAATTTTAAAGCAAGTAGGGATGGTTTCAACGCTTTATGAACCTAAACGGGCTCTCCATTCGGCGCAGACTGGAAATTCGAAGCAAGGTGACTGGAATATCGAACCAGATGGATGGCACCGAAGACGACTACCTCTGGGAAGGTGTCCATGAAATGAGCTCTTCAAGTGTTGCTGCCAGACCGAAAGCGACGAGGAATTTCCTTTAATAAAGTATGTGTTGTCATCTAGCACTGTTTACATTATAATTTAGAACAGTCACAGCAACAGTGCGACATTTCTGCCAGTGTTGTAGGCGTTACCGAAAAAAAGTAACTAAATACGTTATTCGTTACACTAAAAAAAAGGAACGTGTTACCACCCTACGTTACCTACAAAAAAAGGTAACGCGTTACCGTTACCGAAAAAAGTACCGCACGTTATTTTGCCGTTACTTCATGGCCATAAATTTTATTTTGTGCGTCTTTGCCTTAAAAACTCATGATAACAATTTTATAAAGCTCATATTTCACATGAAACTTCTAGCCCAAACAACATTTTTATGCAAAATCCTGATTTAACGAGAATACTTTGAACAAATGTGCAGGAGCTTAGCAATGTTAAAGTGCCCTAAAGTTGCCTGTAGAGTTACATGTGATAGCTTCTCTGTTGCACATTGTGAAGCCATTTTCTGAATGTGACTTAAACGCAAAATGACACTTCATTGTCAATTGAAACTTCGCAAAGAAAACATCGCAAACTCTCAACGAATTTACAGGAACTCTGAAAAGTGTGATGTTCCAAAATGCGGGGCATGCTTCCACTCTTTAGAAAGTTGTGTGTGTGTGTGAGTTATTTTGGAAAGGGAAGTAGGTGAAGGCAAGGGTGTAAATGCGTGTTCGTGCACGTGTTTCGTGCTTTATGGCTACTTTCTTTTTTTTTTTTTAGTTGGGTGCATCGTCATGGGCAGGTGTTTTCTGGCTAGCATGCGAACCGCAACAAGGGTCGTCGAGAGCATCTGTACATTTTTGTTTATTTGCAACATCATTCAGGTGATTTGTGCTTGTTTTTCTAAATAAGGGGTGGAGTGGGGGACAATTGGAACAAAAAGCAACTGCAGTAGAATCTCGGTGATATGAACCCGGCTTATACGAGTTTCGGTGTGATACGAATTTGTAAAATTCCCCCGCCGAAATGCATTGTGTACAATGGGCAAAAATTCGGATGTTCCGAACGCTTTTCCGCGTCGCGCCGGGTGATACGAACTTTGGTACCGCGACCGTCGAGCCGCCACTGGCGCAGCGTGCGCTAGTGTCTGTTTGGGATTCCACAGCAGCAGGCTGACGTGGCAAGCGAAGCTTTCTCTCTCTAGTTTTTGGGGGCGGCTTCTTCACCTTTTTTTTTTGTTGTTGCCCGAGGCTAGCGCCGCTGCTTATTATTCCGTTCGCCCTGCGAACCAGTTAACCCAACCGGTCGGGCGCGATTTGTCCTCTCCACATTTCTCGCGGCCCTGCGCGCCCGTTCCGCCAGTCTTTTCCTTACAGCCAGCGTGCAGATCGTCACACCAGCAGCAGCTCCCGCTTCTTTGTTGCCTCGTGCGTGACAACTATGGAAGTGCAGAGTGTTGTTTGCGTGTGTTGTTTTATGAGCATTGATTGCGTCAGCCCAAAAGGTACTGCAGTCAGTACGATGTCGCAAAAGCGGAAGGTGCTGTCCTTGCAGGACAAACTGGATATTTTAAAGAAGGTGGACGAAGAGCCCAAGAAAAGGCACATTGACATGGCCAAGGAATTAGGCCTGCCAATTTCTACTCTGTCTACGATCGTCGGTCAGCGCGACCAAATTATGCAGAATGTGCAGCTCTTTGGCTTAAACTCCAAAGAAGCGAAGACTGCTCACCATGTAAAGTTAGAACTTCTCCTAACATGGTTTAAAGAGGTCACTGCGGCTGGCGTCAACGTTGATGGAAAAGTTCTGCGTGAGAAGGCTGCGGACATCGCACTCACGCTTGGAATTGAAAATTTTCAGGCCTCTGGTGGCTGGATTCCGATTTAAGGCACGGCATGACCTAACCTTTTGCGGCGAAGGGAAAAAGGTTGACGCCTCCGTCGTTGAAGATTGGATGGCAACCACGCTACAGTCTTTCATCGCGGTATATGACGCTCGAGATGTTTTTAACATTGACGAGGCAGGGCTGTTTTACAATCTTCAGCCCAAAAAGAGTCTCTGCTTCAAGGGCGAAGCCTGCCAGGGAGGACAAAAAAGTAAGCAGCTGTGTGACGGTTTTGTTTTGCTGCAACGCTGACAGGTCAGAAAAAATGAAACTGACCGTCATTGGAAAATACGAAAAGCCCCAATGCTTCAAGGCAGCCTGTCGTTTGCCCTGCACATATAGAGCCAATAAAAGACGTGGATGATGTCGGCTCTGTTTGTGGAGTTCGTCACACACTTGGACCATAGGATGCCATGCAAGAACAGAAAGATTGTTTTGCTGCTGGAGTGCGATGTGAGTGCACGTTAAAGAACCCCAGGTGGTTGAAATTTCCGGAGCCCTTCACTACAGCGTCTCTCATAGCCTGAGCCGCTTTGGGACGTAAAACCCCCATAAACTAAACTAAACTTTTGCTGCTGGACCAGTGTGCGGCGCATCCAAAGCACATGACGCTACAGAGCATCCAAGTGGTATTCCTGCCCCCGTAACGCTACTAGTCATTTGCATTTGCAGCCACTGGATGCTGGCATTATCAGAAAGCATTAAAGCACCACTTCAAAGGTTTGTTGGTGCGCGCCTCCTTGCAAGATTGACCGTGGACGCAAATATGCAGATTAGTCTTTTGGGCGCTATGCATTTTATTGCCGTGGCTTGGGAGCGCGTCTCCCCTGCAACCATCGCGAATTGTTTCGCAAAGTGTGGGATTTTTTAATCCACAGTGGCCACTGCCTCGCAAGTGCCAGAGCCAATTCCGGTTGATGTTTGGAACCAGCTTGGCGTTGACTGCAGTGCCGACAGTTTCGTCACCGCGGACGACGATCTCGTCACCTGTGGTCTGCGTACAGTAGAAGACATCGTGGAGGAGGTATCGTCGCAGCCTAGAATTTCGACCAGTGACGAAGAAGACGACGAGTGCCAAAATGGTGATGACCAACCACCGTCGGGAGCCGAAACTATGCACGCTCTCGATATTCTGCGGCATGTTGTGACATCCGAGACTGTGCGTGAGAACACTACAGCCCAGTTCTTCAGCTTCGAAAATTCTCTGCTGGCCGACCTCACGGAGAAGAAGACTCAGAAGGACATACGTGATTTCTTTCCACGTAAATAAATGTTTTTTTTTGTGCGTCTCTCGAGGTTTCGGGACGGATTTCGCTTGTTTTTTGGTGATACGAAATTTCGGGTGATACAAATATTTTCGCCTCCCCTTGAGATTCGTATCACCGAGATTCTACTGAAGTAACGAGACACCTTACGTTACCGAAAAATGTTAATGTAAGTACGTTACCCTTTACACTTCGGAAATGGTAACGAGTACGTTACTTAGTTACCAAAAAAAGTAACGGGTTACCGGTAACGCCGTTACTTGTAACGCGTTACCGCCAACACTGGTTTCTGCAGGTAGATATAGGCCTGACTCGTGTAAGAGCCGCACCCCATCAAAATCTCAGAAAAAAAACAACGGCCCTTACACGAGTATGCATGGTAATGCTCAACAGTCTTGGAAGGAAACAGCAGTTGATAATTGGTAGCAAGGTGCTGGAAGCGGTAAGGGAATATGTCTACTTAGTGCAGATAGGGACTGCAGATTCGGATCACGAGAGTGAAATAACTAGAAGGATAAGAATGGGGCGGTACGCATTTGGCAGGTTCTTTCAGATCGTGAATGGCAGTTTGCCAATATCCCTCAAAATAAAAGTATATAAGAGCTGTATCTTACCGGTACTCACCTGCGGGGCAGAAACATGGAGGCTAACCAAAAGGGTTCAACTTAAGGACAGTGCAGCGAGCTATGGAAAGAAAAATGATTGGTGCAGCCTTAAGAGACAGGAAGAGGGCAGTGTTGGTGAGGAGTGAAATGCAGGCTAATGACGTTCTCGTCGAAATAAATGAGCTTGGTCAGGGCATGCAACGCGAGGGCAAGATAACTGATTTTCTTTAAGGGTAACAGTGCATCGCGAGAGCAAACAAGCATAGCAGAACGTGGGAGAAAGTTAGGTGGTTGGATGAGATTAAGAAGTTTGCGAGCATTGGGAGACCGCAGCTGACATAGGACAGGGTTATTTGGAGAGATATGCAAGAGGCCTTTGTCCTGCAGTGGGCGTAGTCAATCTGCTGCTGATGATGATGAGTTAGTTTTAGTAAATTACCATAAAATGGTGCCATACTTTTGCAGTGGTAAATATTGTAATGTGCTTGCAAATATTGCAGAAGGTCACTAAGTCAACTGTCATAGTATTTTGACTTTTTTTGCTGAATACACTGATTTCCAATTTCTTGGAAATCACTTCTGATTTCCTCACTCATTGATTAGCTTGAAAACTCTGGAAAAGAAAGATCCAAGATCTGGACATTATTGCCAGTGAATCCTCGAGATGTGTTCTTTGTGATTGTGCTTGAGTGTTATTCCTAGTTTATACGCAATGCTTTCTCTTGAAATTGCAGCTTAAAGGGCCACTGGCCAGGTGTCTGGACATTTTTTAGACACAAGCCCAGTTCACCTCCACAAAATACTAGAACCATGCGCAGCCTGAACAGTAGTAAAAATTGAAATGATAGCCCCTTTGATCTTTCTTTAGAGAAGTCAACCTCCTCATCCGCTAGCTGTCATCCCGAATCTTGCGGATGTTGTCATCCACCAAACCTTTGTGAAAGACATTTCATTAGTTTGTCACTCTGACTGATGGGTGAAGGGTGATGGGTGAAGGAACAGAAACAAAAGTTTTTAGTTTCTTGTCCCCATTCACGTATGATTCAGTGTGTACAGCTTTCACCTCGTTATTCCAGAGATTTCCTAGGTACATGCTTTGCCGTGCGTTTTGAATGAAAGGGACTCCCACGCCTCTGGTCACAAAACTAGGGGGGGGGGGGGCTGATGAAAACGAACTTACAGGCATGGAAAGGGCGTTCATTAACTAGTGATGACACTGACGAGAACGTGTGAAGGGAAGCGTTTGGTAACATGTTAAGGTGATCAATCTGATCAGGTCTCTCTATTGTTTAGTGTGTGAAGAAAATGCCTCAGCACTGTTTCTTCGGTTGTTGGATGGGCACGCAGCAACTGGTGTTTAACCACAACTATGATTCTGTACAAATTGCTAGAAGATTATAGCCATTATCTGCAAGCAAAAAAAAGCTGGGGGGGGGGGGGGAGGAAGGACAAAGGAAAAAGAAGTGCAACAAAATACTGCTAGGAACCCCCGCTGTCCCCTCCCCCAAGAAATATCCGGGGTAGCAAAAACCAGGAACAGAATACCTTCGAAGGCGGGATCATGAGATAGACGTGTGACATACTCCACCAGACTTTCCATGCCTTCCGGTAACCTTGGAGGAGGAGGGCGAATTTTGCTTGCGGAGGCTAGTCTGCGAGGAGGGAAAGGAAAAAATCTCAGAGAGGGGACAGAAGGAGAGGAGCATGGCAAGATAGCTTGATTGCGATAGCTTAACTCCGCTATTAATGTCTTTTCAAGAAACGTTTGTGGCCACGCATTCCAGGGACGATGCCTCGCAACCAAAGGAGTAGAAAATATTTTCGATCAGAGGATGGTCAGTGGCCTTTTATAGGGACTGAACTTTGAATAGTCTAGCAGCCAATTTTGTTCGCCGCAATGGTAAGCTTGCTGATTAAGGTGCTTGATTCTACAACAGTTTTGTCAAAAAACCCCGTAGAACAGTTTTACTGAAAGTTTTTTGACCAGTGCATGCACCTGTTTTTATGTATCCTGATGCTGTACACCATGATCAGCGAGTGCAATGGCGATTGCACATCAGCAAAAGTGATGTACCAAAGATCCACCCCCCCGGAGAGCAGTCAGACATGTTTAGTATAGAATAGCATCAATTTTAGTTTCCACACCAGAAGCTGCTAGGCACAGTGATGTAGGCCTTGTTGACAAAAGTTTTAGTGGACTGTGGTTGTTGCATATCAAAGAAATGCAAAACACTGTGGCGCCATCTAATGACGAAAGCTAAAAGCACGTGATCCTTTCATTGAAGGGTACACTAGAGAGAGGGTAAGCTATAATAAAACATGAACACTTCTGAAATGAAATAAGAAAGTGTGCAAAAAACAAATCAGCGATATTTTGCAGAGAGGTGGTCATACAGTGGGATACACTGATAGTGGCAGTGTTTCACCGCAATGTGGCACTTCAGTGGGTTTTGTGCTATTTTCAGTGCCAGATTTAAATTATGAAGCCTTGTTTCTTCAATACTGCAGCCCTGCTGCAATTCTTACAACATGAGGCTTGATTTTTTTCATTTCCGCCATAGTCTCGTGGCATGTTTCGGTGAGTAGTAGTCCTTTTAAATCTATGCTTCTGTACGAATTTTTGCTAGTATTGGTATGTCACCTGCGATTAGTGGGTTTTTGATGTTCTATAAGGCTCCTCTTGAATTTCTTAATGAACCTTTTGTGTTGTAGCTTATAAGGTTGCTTCTGTGCTTCTCAATTGCTTCCTTTCATTTCTAGCATACCTGTGGGGCTGTTGAACGCTAATTGCCTTCTTTATGCTATTGCTCAATAAACGGTAGGTCAGCTGAAATATGTCTATCAGCCACTGTGTAGCTTCCCGTGCATCCAGCCATATGACAGGAGGCTTACGAACAGCAGCATTGTATGCAGGTGTTATTTTTCTTGCATCAGTATGTCATTGTTCTTGCTACTGACAAAATTTCTATACATTTCTATATGGTCATCTTTGGTTACAGGCGCAAAAAAAGACACAACACAATGCAGAGAGACTGGGCGGAGTGCCACTGCAAGGAATACTATCATCTTCAAAGTTGATATAATAGCAAATGGGTGAAAAAATTGTTCTCAGCCTTATACAAAGATATGGACATGTCACTGACGCACATGCTTCCTTTCTTTGCAATAAAAAAAGCTTCGATTAATTCCCTAGCTTTTGTATCCTTGCTTTTTGAGAGAAATCGCACGCCAGAAAAACATGGCTCACAAGTGCGTGGCGGGCAGGACCTTATATGCTTAGCCATATTTGGGCCTTCTTTATCTTGCTCAACGTTTCTTGAGTGTTCCCTGATTCATTGTATAAGGCTGAGAACAATTTTTTTCACCCATTTGCTATCATATCAACTTTGAAAATTATAGTATTCCTTGCATGGAAGAAGGTATATATTTGTGCATGTTGTCTTCGAATAAATCAGTTGTTAGTGGTGCTCTGTCCCGTCTTTCTGCCTTGTGTTGTCTTTTTTCATGCCTGTAATCAAAGATGAACAGTTAGCAACTTGCCCAGCAAGACGTTCTTTTAATTTATATATGAATTTATTCGTGCATACGCACTTTTCCAGCTGGAGCTGCTCTAGCTGGAAATTTTCCAGGTAACTGGGAAGTGTAAGGTAGGTCATGGCACAAACTCATGTTAATTGATGATATCCCAGACGAAATCGAGAAGAGGAAATGGGCACGGGTAGGGCGTGTAGTACAAAGGAAGGTAACTGATAGACCTGTAGGGTAATGAGAATTCTGAGAGAAGGCATACAGAGCAGGGGTGGCAGAAAGGTTGGCAGATGAGGTTAGGATTTTCGCAAGGGTGAGGCAGCCACAGTTGGTGCTAGACAGGGTCGATCTAAGGTCACTGGGCGCCTGTGCCCTGCAATGGATGTGCTTGTCGCAGGGTGTTGAGGACGATGATCGTTACTATGTTAGGTGAAACGGGCTAGCATCTTCCGAGCCCAGGCAGGTGCGCCATCTGAGTGAGTACAAGGTCGGGTCTGAGTTTTGTTGAATCAGAAATTAAGCAGATAAAAACGACACTGCCACTAGCGTTCTGTGCCGCAGATGTTTCCAGAAATGGTGAGCTAGCCAGCGGTAGCACTGCTCCAAGCTACTGTTTTACTGAAATAAGGCTGTGTCAGCGTTGCACGGGAATTTTCATACCACGGGGAGCTGACTGCATAAGTGCTTTGCACAAGCCGCTGGGCTACTGAGCTGGAGTGTACTCGGGTTCGAACCCAACTGTGGTGACTGCGTTTCACCTCCATCCTCCATGGAAACGCAAAAGGCGCCCACACAGCCCTCCACAAAGGAGCCTCTTTCTTCTTTTACTCCCACCTTCCTCCCTTCATTCATGGTGCAGTGGAGGTGTTCATGGAGAAGTGATGCACTGTGTCATTTCCTTTCCTCAAAAACCATTAATTTTGTTTTGCACAAGCACAGAAATAAGAAGGCTGCTCAGTCTGGGTGGAGTGAGCTTGTTGAACTCGCTGTGTGACTGGTGCATTCTGCAGTCGTGTCATTAAATTCATAATGCGAGGCTGCACAAATGATACTAAGGGCAAATCTCACTCATTAAAGGTTACTTTAAACTTGCGCCACAGGTTCGCCTCCCAGTCGTGAATATTTATTTTATTTGTTTTTAACTTAACATGGCATCACTGTTGCTAGGCAATGGCACAAGAAAGATTGAGACAAGGTTCATGTTTGGTGCTGGTGCACTTGTGAGTGTTTCTGCACTAAAATGGAATCTTTGCATTCAATTGTGTGTATCCCAACTGTGGCAGTGCTGTTTCGATGGCATTGAAATATGAAAGTCAGTGCATATTGAATATCCTACAGAGTTTAAATTTATCCAAATTTGCCGATCCAAATTTCGGCATTTCAAATTATTTAGCCAGGGGTTGGAGTGTTCGATTTTTATTTTTTGAAAGTTCGGCAGACTTTTGTCTCTGTGTTTATTTCAGACGGTAATTTTCGGTCTTTTTCTGTGAAGAATCACTATAAGGGAAAAAGTGTTGTTTCTTTCGGTCAGGTGGAGTCGCGTGGAGTTTATCAGGCTTTCGAGTGAGAGCAAGCAGCTTATGGGGGAGGGGCGGGTATGGCTGTGCTTGCAGAAAAAGTTCGAGTGTGGGAGTTAAACGATCGGGTTGTGACGTGAAGACACATATGGAACTGAAAACGTGATTTCACAAAAACCAAATAAACGAAAGCCAAACGCACGAAAGCAGGAGGAGAGCAATGCGCACATACACCTTTTGAGTGGAACGTTGTCCTCCTAGTGGCCGCCTTCTTGTCGTAATCGCTACGTTCTCGGAGAGTTTCAAACGCTTCACACAGAAAGAAAAGGTGGCTGCAGCAAAAAGCCCAAAGAGGGCCAGGAGGTCACACATCATATAATGACTTCAGCGATGGGACTGCCACTGAACCATCGCAGAAGTCAGGGAGTTTCTTATTGTTGGCCCTCACCGATGGCGTGGCAGTGATGGTCCTCTTTGGGGCTCATTTACCTAGCAACATGTTGCCAAGCAGATAGGATGATGTATAGTCGGGCACACTTATAACGAAACTGACGGTCACGCGGATGTCGTTTGTTGTATTCAAGCTTCGTAGTAAATGAACTTCCTTTATTGCAGCGTAAAAAAATGCTTGGTCCAACAAAAGAGGTGTTTATTTCTAAAAAAAAAAAGTTGTGTGCCTACTTCTTCAAAGCAGACCCCATTGCGATGCCCTCCCAGCTCTCCAGCACGGTCATGTTCTCCTGGCCGAGACATTTGCTGCCAACAACCTGCTTTAGGGATGAGATACAACTGCCATATTTACTCGCATGATTTGTGCACCCCCAGAATTTTACTCGTATTATTTAAGAAAAAAATTTTCAATAAAAGGATTGCAACGTTCCTGTGCTTCACCGAAGTGTGCATTGGACAAATAAAATTTCACATTTCTGTCTAATATTTTTACTTTAAATGCACACTATCGTATAGAACGGTTATTTACCTTCATTTTCATGAGCTCTGTGTTAATTTGGCTAACAACTTTTTCAGTTAAAATTAAAAGAACCTTTTTAAAAAATGCCCATTTTTCCCTGAACAGTACCTGTTGCAGGGCTAGTTGGTGTAACATTGTGTAACACAATTAAAAACAGCGCTAATTTTTACACAAACCATACAGAAAGACCAGATAGATATATATATATATATATATATATATATATATATATATATATATATATATATATATATATATATATATATATATATATATATGCCACATGTTGCATATATATAGCCCAGAAGAAGGTGAACGCATGCGCATTTCTTACATGATAAAAACCAAAACGAGAAAAAAACCAACAACAAAAAACACACTCACACTCAGACAAAACCTACTCATTATTGCATATTTTTTAGCAATCTATGCTCACTTTCTCGTAGGGAGATAGAAGTGGTGCTGACGCACATGCCACCTCTCTTTGATAAAAAAGGCTTGTGCCAAACCAGTGGTGGTACCGTACATTCACAAGGTGTCCCACAATTTAAGACAAGTGGACAACAAGTACGGAATCCCCATGGTCTTCTGCGCCCCCTGCAAATCGGCCAAGATGTGCCCCAAGGTTAGCAGCGATGCCAAAGCTACATCTGGGTGTGGAAAGAAGCACTCGGAGCCGTACGTAAGGTGTGCCACGGGAGTGGTCTACAAGATCCCCCTTGCATGTGGCAGGGTGTACGTCGGCCAGACTGGAAGTTGCGTAAACGAGCGTGCAGGGGAACATATAAGGTCATTAGGGAACGCATCAGATTCATCCGAAAACCTACCCGCTCATTGCCGCTCCTGCATTGATAAAAACGAAAAAAAAAAAATGGTTAACCACTACTTGGTGAGATTAAAATTCTAGATAGAAGCAAAGATAGATTAGCTCCGTAACTGGCAGAAGCCTTTTTATCAGAGAGATGTGGCATGTGCATCAGCACCACTTCTATCTGCCTACGAGAAAGAGCATAGATTGCTAAAGAAAATGTGATAATGAGTAGGTTTTGTCGGAGTGTGAGTGTTTTTTGTTGTTGGTTTCTCTTCTTTTTTCTTCTTTTTACCATGTAAGAAATGCACATGTGTTCACCTTCTTCGGGTTATATATATGCAACATGTGGCTTTCAATAAACATAGTTAAAGTCAGTGCCCGTCCTGTATGGTCTTTCTGTGTGGTTTGTGTAAAAATTAGTGCGGTTTTTACTTTCGTTGCCCATTTTTCCCATAATGTGGAAACAGTCAAACAAAATAGCAGCTCCAAGTGGGTAACAACCGCCTGTAAGCAGAAGGCATGCTAGTTGACGATGTTTGACGAGGGGGCAGAGCCTTCCGATTATATCCCGCGCTGTTGCACTGTTGTGTGATATCGTTTGTGGAGCAATGTCTCAAGACGCCCAGCTGCTCTCCTCAAACCTTGAGATCCCACTATCTCACAGCGACGCGGGCATCCACTTTCTCATATTCGGTAACCAGCTAGCTGTGGCGTAATGCAAGCCGATGTGCTGACCTTCTTCGGTTAAAACCGAATTGAACAAAAATCAATTTGGCATACTTGCAGGTTAAACCGAAAACTCCAACTCTTCTATATATACCTCGTACACCATGCCATATCCTTTTATTTCATTTCATTCCATTTGCGTTATCTTGTGTTATTGTTTGTGGGAGCGATTACCTAACCTCAGGTTATTGCAATTAGTCCGAAGTCCTCTGGCAACATATATCATAGCCCACGTGCAGCTCCTGGACATTAAACTGCAAATGCCGTTACCATTTTTCAGTTGTTAAGCCGTTATTCATGACAAGGTATGCTCTTCCTAGCCATTTTATTAATGACAGATTTCATACATGTGTTCTTGCAGGGCAAAAGGCATCAGCGGGCACTGAAAAGCCAGGAGGTCTTCCGCCAATCCGGCGAGCAGTCAGCGACAAAGGCATCGTCCCCACCTTGGCCACAGTCAAGTGAGGAAGGAGGGGACCTGTCCTGCGAGTACTGTGGCATCGTTCTCTTCAAGAACCTCGATAGCAAGCTGAAACACCTGGAGACCGACTCGCACCACCAAAACAAATTGCAGGCGGTTGGGAAACGTGAGAGCGATGGCGAATGCGACCAGCCACTGATGAAGAGGCCAAAGACAGACTACCAGGGAAACGAAACAGCAGAGGACCCCAACGAAGGTTATTACGGAGGCGAAGATGAGACCAGAGGCCCTAACAATGATTATTACGCAGGTGAAGACCACCCAGATGACCCCAACGATGGCTTTTATCCAGGCCAGTACCATTAGTTTGTTGACAAAGTGTGTGAAGGATTAGTTAGGTGCCACTGGTGGTTGGATGGGACATGATTTGGTCTGTGTACAAACACTTTGGGCCACGCATTGACACAAGAAAAATTGGCAGGGTGCAAATTTCATTTTGTTTGTCTTGTTATGAAAGGCATCTTCCAGCATCTGGAGAGCTCTAAAAACGCACATATCATCACGTCACTCTGAGCACATGTTAATGCATCTTTTTTGTTCTTCAATCTGAGACATAGCGTATAGCTTTATGTTTGTTTATTATATGTTTCAATAATTTGACTCCTGTGTGTTCAAAGGACTCATGGAGTGACAATGGCGGTGGAAGATGGATGTCGTTACTCGATAAGCTGGAGGCATGATTGCCCAGGAAGTCAAAATCTGAAAACCTCCTCCTTACTTGTTAATGGAAATACATCCATCCTTGTAATCTTCTTGCTGCTCTTTTACTTCACTACTGCCGTGAAATAAATCTGAATGGTCAAAGGGTTGTATTTGGCACCTGGCTATCAGTGCTGAAGTGTTGCTCTAGCAACTTATATAGGCTGAAGTCTAGTATCTGTTCTGGCATTTTATCACTGGCACTACTTTGTACATTACCAAGTAAAAAGTGTGGCAGATAGTAGGCAGAAATAATTTGACACTCTCACCAAATGTCCATGTGGGACCCACGCTATCTTTTCCCTGACCACACATTGTCTCACGAATCTTTCTTTCTACATAGTGCTTGGTAACTAGAAAGCGCACATATGCTCAGTGGTATCGTATTTGATAAGGGCATAGAACCTTCTCAACAGTCTCTTTCATCATCATAAGTATCACTTTACCCTTGCTGATTTCATGCTGCAGCAACTGGATGGCTGCCTAAATGATGACAAGTGTCGTTCCCATTGCTGTCATTCGTTTCTGTTTCAGTACGTCTAGAATTGGACTCAAAGAGCAGTCCTACTTCCACTTGACCACGCGTTCTCTCTGTTCCATGTCACACCACCCACTTCCTTTGAAAGCTGAATCATTCTCTGGAAGCGCAAAGGGTCAAATGAATATGGAAAGAAGGCACCCTTACCTGGCTAAAGGGCATGGTAAATGGGGTAAATAGAATTTGATATGATTTTTACTCTCATTTCTTGAATCATGCTTTGAGTGAAGCATACTATGGTAGAAAAACTGATGGACCTCAGGTGTGCATTTAGGATTTTATTTCTTGAAACCTGTCATTACAGTGATGGTTTTCTTTGTCGGTTCAGCTGTCCTGGTGTAGAACATAAAAGCACATTGATGGTTCGTTTTCTTTTCTTGCCAATAGTACTTAAATTTTGTTAGGGTGGCTGACACGGGCTTTGCTTTTTGTGTTGGTTCAAATACCCTCTACACGTTTTTGCCCTGTACTGCGTAGTCTAGATCTGTACAGCACAGTTCCTGGCATTACTTGCCACTTAGTGGCTATTGGTATGTTGGCTCATTGGTTTTGTGATTGCCTTCTAATTTTTCATCAGAATCCATCTCTCATTACATTGCAACAGGGTCATTCCACGCCAAACGTCCCAGACGTTTTGCTCGACCATCTCCAATTTGTTCAAAAAAATTCGTGGAAACTTATCCTAATGTGCGTAATCAAAGCCTGAAATATTTTTGCCGAAAAAAATTTATTCGTGAGGTCAGGGCAGTTTGAACATTTAGAAAAGGAGAGAAATCAGGCACTGCTCAATAATTAAAGGGGTTGAGACACCAAATTTTTGAGGCTACAGTAATCTTGTCATGGGCCTCCTCTGTATGTATGTAAGGCCACCCGTGGGGAAGTATTGGATGCAACAAACGCTTAAAATATATTTTAATTCAGCTCCAAAAAGTCCCTAAATGCTCTTTCTCACGATAAAGACCCATCGCTAGCGTTAATAGTTGGTGACGTAGAACTGTGGAACCATATCAGTGAATAGTAGTGACATCACAGCACAGTGACGTGATGCACTATGAACGGCGATGCGCGGCATTGGCGAGGCACTGCATCGGCGACTCGGCGGTCGGTGTGCTGATCG
This sequence comes from Amblyomma americanum, assembly GCA_030143305.2. Lineage (NCBI taxonomy): Eukaryota > Metazoa > Arthropoda > Arachnida > Ixodida > Ixodidae > Amblyomma > Amblyomma americanum. Next base: position 27,633 of record JARKHS020015402.1, read on the forward strand.
GCATATATGACTGCCATTGCTGACGCACCAGCCGGCACCATATATCGGCGGCCGAACGAAACATTCCCTTCGATGAGACGATGACTACAGTTGGTCTGGTTTATACCTTCTACGTACAACGAATAAGCGAAACGAGCAACTACATTTCATATGTTCATCCTTCGGCTCGGCTACAGTACAAATAGGCCTAGCAAGTCCGCTTAGTTCGTATGTGCGATGTCGGCGATTGTGGAGAGCGAGTTCACGAGTTTTAGCGAATACAAATGGTCATGAAGCGTAGTTTCCACAACAGTGACATGAAATCGATGATTGCTTACATCTTAGGACGCAAATACCTCGAGCGGGAAGCGCCGCTGCTTGGCAATGTGACCCAGTATGTTGACCAGTGCGGCAGCCACCCGGGGCGGCAGCTAGCTGTCATCGGCGTCGCTTGAGGGCAACAAATTAAGCCATTTTATTTATCGCAAATGGGTGCCGAACATACCTCTAGATAAATCAATTTAAATTCAAGTACTGCACTCATCGGAAAAAGCAAAAAAGCATTTTAAAGCGAGTCAGAAGCGCCGGTCCTAAGCTGTGACAACAACCTGGCTATGAAGCGTTCCCCTGGCTGGCGCTGGCATTCTTCGGTGATTCTTGCAAAGATCACACTGCGAAAACAAGTGAACACACAAGCAGCACAAAAGAGAAGAGCTTGTTTAACATAAGTAGAACGCAGTTTGCTATTCATGCCGAACTAATGTGCAATTGCTGACTGTATACAGACGCAGATATGTAAACAAAAGTAGCCCCGACATGCAGTCATCGTCATTGGCGCATTCTTGGGGGAGTTGCGTACCGGTGCGGTAAATGCTGAATCCTGTAAAATTGTCTAGAACCAGTCATTTAGCGAATACATGTACTGTTTGCTAAACAAGCAGCAGATATCATAATCAGCAGCCATGGGACCGTGAGCAGCCCCGCGTAGCGCGGCTGCTCGGGCAGAGCGAAGTGAAGACAGAGATGGATACTGGTCGGTAGGAAAAGTGAGGCATCGTGTCGTTGTAATGCGGCCAAGGTCAGCTTCAGGCCACCAACACAGACGTCCGCTGAGCATTGGTGTCGGTGTGGCAGAGTGACATACAACGCAGAAACTGCGCTTGCATACGCGGTATACCGACTGAGATCGGCCGAAGCGAGCCGCTTGGTTTCAGGACTCGGTGTTGTCCCTTGCTCACTTGGCTTCTCTCAGCATATTGCAGTAACGGCCAAGTTTGCCGGCAGATTTCGAAAGGCGCTGCTATGCACAGCACGTGTACGAGTGCAGACGACGCAGCAATACATGCGTCACAATTTTTGGGGCCCATGTGACCAGGGTTGCTGCTCTTCTATGATAGTGACGTCACAACGCACCCCGGCGCCCAGAGACCGAAACCGAAATTGCTCAGTATAAAGAATGCAATAATAAATTATTTACCACGCATATATGAATTGCACAGCGTGCATCACGTGTCCTGGGGCAATGCGCAACGTTTGAAACAAAGATCTCGCCAACCAAAAATTAGGTGTCTCCACCCCTTTAATAAAAAATTCAAATTTTTAGAAAACATTTCACGAGTTTTTTTCATTGGCATTTGCACAGATAATGCATTTCGATATAATTCGGAGCATGCATCTTCATAGGGCGTGAATGTTTTTAAAAAATCTAAAAAGTATGAGAATGTGCCATTTTTGCAATTTTTTCTTTTAAATATCAACTTGCTCTCAGAAATTCGGAAATAACTTTTGTTTTTATAGATGTCTAGCACCTATAACAAATGTTACAGGTGATGAAACTGCATACATCGAAGTAAAAAAGTTCTAAAGTTGCAAAAGGTGTGTTTTGAGCCATAAACACACGCTAATTTCACCCTGAGGTGGCCCAAGCAATAACTGGTTACGTAGAATAGTTCATTGCCTTTCATTTTTTCTTTTAAATATCAACTTGCTCTCAGAAATTTGGAAATAACTTTTGTTTTTATAGATGTCTAGCACCTATAACAAATGTTACAGGTGATGAAACTGCATACATCGAAGTAAAAAAGTTCTAAAGTTGCAAAAGGTGTGTTTTGAGCCATAAACACACGCTAATTTCACCCTGAGGTGGCCCAAGCAATAACTGGTTATGTAGAATAGTTCATTGCCTTTCATTTCTGAAATTTTTATCGAGGTAATTTTTGTTTAAAGTGAGAACATAATTTTTGAATTTGAGCTCTCGCCCCGCAAGTTCCGTTGTCTGTTAACGCCTCTTCGCCGCAGAACATGGCACCTGGTATGCAACAACACTGATGACCAATAGCGGATTATAGAGAACAGTTTATTGCCTTTCATTTCTGAAATTTTTATCGAGGAAAGTTTTGTTTAAAGCGAGAAAATAATTTTTGAATTTGAGCTCTCGCCCCGCAAGTTCCGTTGTTTGTTAACGCCTCTTCGCCGCAGAACATGGAACCTGGAATGGAACAACACTTATGGCCAATAATGGGTTACGTAGAACAGTTTATTTCCTTTCATTTCCCAAATTTTTATCGAGGTAATTTTGGTTTAAAGCGAAAAAAGAATTTTTGAAGTTGTGCTCTTGCGCCGCAAGTTGTGTCATCTGTTAACGCCTCTTCTCCACAGAACATGGCACCTGGCATGGCGCAACACTTATGGCCGTAACGACTGCAGTTTGCCATCGCACGGTGTCGTGAATTTTTATGGCTGGAACTGAAGAAGGTGTCGCGTGACATTCAACGAGTGGTATGCAAGAAACGAGAACGTTTTGCTTTCAAAGTTCAAACAGACCCGCTTTGCTGTGGGGCAGCCAAGAGAAGAAAAATGAGGGCATTCAGCGTGCTGTCTCACATGGACCACGAAGAGGAATGACCAGCCGGCATCGCAGGCGTATCACAAGTGCTTTATTTATATTTGAATAAGATCGCGGAGAGCGAGCACCTCAGAGGGTACGAAGTGCATACCGCTGCGGCAACGTGAGATGCGCTGGCGGTGAACGCGGCCCGCTCGCCGGTAAGTGCGTCGCTCGCATGAAGGTGCTTCACCAGCATAGTGGCTCGTCTACAGTTGTTGCTGGAGTATTGATGCAGAAATTGCGCTGATTAAATGAAATACCACCAAGACATCACATCGGAAACACCCGGACATAAGCCTCCGACGGCCACAAGGGTCAGGTATCATGTGGTGCGGCTGTGTCGGGGATTCTTTCAACAGTGGATCGTTGTGTTCATTTCCAGATCGGCCTCTCACAAGCTCTTATGCTGGTGTTTACTTCTGTCATGGTGCTGACGAGAATGACTGACTGCGACAGAACCACACTGAGCTAGCTCACTTAAGCATGTGCTGCCCCTGCAGCGTTAAGAAAATCTTTTCCTGCGAATGCCTGTTCGACTAGTGAACGTTCGCATGCTTGCCGGCAGCGCAAACCTTAAGAACAAGAACTCTACATTTCGTCTGGCCACAGTGTAGGCAGTGTCAAACTCTGCGGTGAAGAGCCATTAGGAGACAACTAAACTTGCGGCACGAGAGCTCAACTTCAAAGATTTTTTTCTCGCTTTGATTACCCAGGCATTGATTACCCAGATTAGGGTAAGTTACCATGAATTTTTTTGAACATATTGGAGATGGTCGAGCACAATGTCTGGGACGTTTGGCGTGGAATGACCCAACAGTGTTCAGCTGGAAACAGTTTTCCTTTTGAAGGCGATTAACCTTTCCCACAGCTTGTGTTCGTGACAAGCATTATGTATTCTTGCACTGTAGAATCTAGATGATACCAATCTCTCGGGGTCACGAAAAATGTTTGTATCAACCAAAATTTGTATCTAGAATGAACAAATTCATTGTGGAGAAGCACTGGAAACACATTAACGCAGATGTGTTTGTGGCTAACGAAATTATTTACTGCTGCGTGCCACTGCTAATTGCTTGCGGTGCGTACTGCGCAATTGGTGATCCCAGCATCGGTGATGTGCGGCAGCACTTAGTGCTCAAGGGTGTGGTCTCTGTCCGTGCATTTGTATCATTTGTAGTGGTGCGAGACTGTGTTTAGAACACACTAAATTCTTTATATTGCACACAGTGCACTTTGACCACGGAATCTTACGAATTCGTATCCTGAAATTCGGTTTGGTTTGGTTTTATGGGGTTAAACGTCCCAAAGCGACTTGGGCTATGAGGGACGCTGTAGTGGAGGGCTCCTGTTAAATTCAACTACCGGGGGTTCTTTAAAGGGGTCATGACACCAGTTTTCAGACTCAAGTTGTTTTGAAGCGAAAAGCTTCACTATGCTTGGTAAAGCAGTTGTTGTATAGGCGGGAGAATGACCTTGAACGACTTTCAGCCCAACCATGTTTATCCTTTTGTATATCTCTTCCTTAGGGAGCGATTGCGGGAGTCCACCCGTATGTGTGAAACAGTTACTGAGCCATTTCGTTTGCTGAAAACCAATTTTCAATAGTAGTCCTCAATTTTCTTCGAAAGCAAAGAAAAGGCCCCCTGGGACAGTGGACACCTCAATGGAGCTTTAACCTATGTGGATGTAGTGACATATGTGGGCTGCATGTGTTGGTTGGCATTCACAGTGCTGTAGCAGAAACGTGATACTGAAGCCATAAACTCTGGGCGTTCCTTGTGTTCATTGCTGTTGGCATTAACAAGGTTCTAGACTTCGCTGATTTTGAGGAAAGAAAGCCACATAACTGGCTCCCTGGGACAGTGGATGCCAATCGCGCTTTGAGGTATGTGGTGGTAGTGAGAGATGTGGGCTGCATGCATTAGCACTGACAGTGTTGTGGCAGACATGGGTCACTACAGCAGTAGGCAGCCGCGTTCTTTGGGCGACCGACCTCTGCGGTCAACCATTAAAGGTGCGCTAAAGAGGAATCTGAACTCGTCTTTTTACCGCGGGAACTCGATCTACACGTTCCGAGCATCCTTAGAAACTTTGATTTATTGTCCTGTGTGGCCGCTTTCCCTAATTTAAATTGGATTAAACGTCCCGGCTCCCTACTTTGTTGAACTCAACGCGGTAAGCAGGAGGATTCAGCCAACGCATGGTGTGCCTTTCAGCCAGTCCCGTGGCGGTTTCTCTTTCGCTTTTCTTTTTTTTAGGGTTCTGTGAATAAATAGTTTGTCGCAGACAACATAGCCTCAAATCAGGCCCACAGAAACAAAAATACACGTGGACTCTGTTTTACGTATCACTTCGCCGATGGCAGAGCGGCAAGCCGCCACGGGACTGGCTGAAAGGCGCTCCACGCGTTGGCTGGCTCCTCCTACCGGCCGCGTTGAGTTAAAAAAAAGAAGATGGGAGCTGGGACGTTTAATCCAATTTAAATTAGGGAAATCGACTGCGCAGGGTAATAATTTGAAGTTTTTAAGAACGCTCGGAACGTGTAGATCGACTTCCCGCGGTAAAATGAAGAGTTCAGGTTCCTCTTTAGTGCAACTTGAATTTAACTGCCACCTGGCACGGTGGACGCACTGCTTATGTGGTGTGCGGACCGTACTCACCGTTCAGACACCAAGCCGCATCTGTTCGTCCGATACTTCACAGCCTTCGCTCTCTCTAGCCAGGGGTAGCAGTAGTTGAACCGCAGCTAATTTTTATTGCGTGTTCGCTATGCATCTTGGAACAACTGTGCAAATAGTGAGCTTATTTGGTGCAGTGAGTAATATGTAATTGGATTTTTAAGATTTTTTGAACCGTATGGCAGTGAGGCAACACTGAACCGCTCGCACTCCATGACAACATAAGCCAACGGTCACGTGCTTGCCCGTGACTGAACTGTGCACTGTGAGCTTAGAGGAGAAGCCTTTGTTCATTGTTTGGGCTGGGGTGTTGAATGGTGAAGGAGGGAAGTTAACTTCTTATTGCAATTTCTGCCTCAAATGGCATGTAGGGCCCTCCTTCTTTTTCAGTATGCATAATAACTTTGTGGCTAGTAACTGCAACGTAAAACCACGATTTGTTGGTAGACCATGTCATGACCCCTTTAACGTGTACTGACAACACGCAGTACAAAGGCCTCTAGCGTTTCGTCTCCATCGAGATGAGACCACCACAGCTATACTCCGTTTCATACATCAAGTCCAACGCTGTGAAAGGTAGGGAAGCATTCCGTACGGAAAAATAAAGGAAGGCGTGTTACTCCGCGCTTTTTCTGTCGCCGAGTGGTCTAAGGCACAAGAAAGCGTCGGCTTGTCGTCAGCAGTAAGAGTGCATTTAATCAAGCTGATGACAAATGTGTCATGTAGCAAGCCTGCAGGCAAAGCCTTTAATATGTTTCGCTCGCCACAAGGAGCACACTACTTTTTGGTCGCGGATGCAGGCAGTGCAAACAAGAGCTCTAGCTTTGACAGCGTTGCACCTGATGTGTGAAACGCAGTATAGGATCAAACACGTCTTTCGAGTCGGCAACCAAGCACCATAATCACTGAGCCACCGCGGTGGCCATTAGCCAAAATTCATATCGGCCGTGATTGTATTATTGTGATTGTACTGTAGTGAAGATCGCGTTGCTTGTTGGGGCGTAATCATTTTTCTGGATGACTTGTCAGAGTTGCTTTGTCTTTCAGACTGGTGCAAAATGATCTTGGTACTACATTTTTTTGCATTGGCCTTTCGATACAGGACACTGGTGTTGCTCTAGCCTTGCACCATGATATGGAACTGTTTCTTTAAATTATTTCTTACATTGCTAGAGCACCTTGCTCAGTCTTCTTTGCTACTTCTGCATCAATATTTGCTGATAGTTTGTATACCATTGCACTGGAGAGGTACTTACTCTAGTTACAGATCACATTCTTTCTGACATTTCGAGGGGAGAGCTGTGTATCTATGACCAATGATAACATGATTTCTGAAATATTCATCTTTGAGGTTGTGCTAATTGCATTTCTTTACTTGCATGCTAACAGATAAGTAAAATGCACTCTCATTTCTTCATTTGTTCTGTGATTGACATCTGACCACCTTTTTATGTTCTACCTTAATACTTGCTTGCTTTTGGTACAGTCGAACCTCATTATAACGAAGTAGCATTGGGACCATAAATTAGTTCATCATTTCTGGTATTCGTTGCATTAGTAGGCACAAATATCGGCTCTGACAAATCCGCAATTTGGCTCACGTAGGTATTCTAGAAACTAAAATGCATTATTCTTGGCTTCGAACCCACTATAAACGAGGTAATCCTTACCTGTCTCCTTCTGTCATTTAAAAAAAAAATAGGCCGGAATATGGGGAGGTCGAATTAAAACAGAAAAAGTTTGTTTGACAAAACAGGTCTGCAATAATTTATTTGAAGGATGTGATCTTCGTCTGGCAGCTTGGTGCTTGGGGGAACGCTAAATTCCGATGCAAAATCCTTTTCTTGCTGCCACTGTCCACAGCTCTCAATATCTGCAGCTTTGTCTCGAGCGAGATAGCCTTCCTCTTCGTTGCCATTTCGACCGCTGCAAGAGAAGAGACTATGTTGATGCTGGCTCGCTACCGCCTCGCAGTTGCCAGTGTTGCTGTGCTTGCCTTTCTTCACTGCTGGACAAGTGCCGCCACCCTTCGGTTCTTTGTCGTCACATGAGCTTTCAGTTTTTGCACTCTGTTCATAGGCGGCGCGACCAGCCAAATGGGCATTTTGTGTGCCAGACGGCCAAACTTTCTGCAACTTCTTCATAAGATTAAAAAGAAATGCGGTTCTGATTTGGCTTCCAATATTTATTTTGCTTTTATTATGCTACCTTTCAAGCTGTCTTACAGCTACGAAGTCTTACAGCTATCTGTAACATCATTCATCGGCAACCTCAGTGCACAATAATGTCCTCTGTCATGCATTCCCGGTTCCCATTTTTTAACTGAATTTAATATTGTGATCGTTTTGGTGCTCTTTCTTCATTTAATTAATTCCCTGTTGACCATGTTCACTGATGACTTGATAGTAGTGTATTTATATGCCCCAAACCTTAGTGTACTTTTTTGTTGTGTTACGTCATTGAGCCTTTCATTTTTGCTGTTGTGTTTTGTTGCTCATTATTAATTTGTGGCCTTTGTACTTTTTTTTTCTTAATATTTGTACTTACCTATTTTCTGTATGCTCACCCTGCGAAAATCCCTTCCTGGGATTGCAGTATTAATAAATAAATAAATAAATAAATAAATAAAAGTGAGCCTCACAAAACCAAATATTTCTTCGTTACAGCCAATATTACTGCAGATCTCGCGTTTTCGGTTTCGTTATAAAAGAATAAATGCTACTGAAATGAATCTTGACCAACCAAAGTTCACATTTAGTTTTGCTATAACCGATAATTCTCTACACCACTGTTCGTTATAACTAGGTTCAACAATTGGTTTATTCATGCCAAGTGATAACAGGGAGTGCAGTACGTGGCCGGGCATTGTACGCAGTCCACGTAGATACATCTGAGGGAGCTCGCTGAAATGAAATTGAATGAAATAGTGCTGATGTGCAAGTTGTTGAAACTGTTGTACCATATTTACACGATTGTAAGTCAACCCCCCATATCACGTGTTAGGAAAAAAAAGCGGTATGCCTGTGGGCTTACTCCAAAATGAAAATGTGTTACTCACTCGACCACTCTTCCATACTTGTGCCATCATCCTCACTAGTGCTGCCGTCGTCGTCACTGCTGCGGTACTACAGCTCGTCATTCTAATGTCGTCAACCAGGGAAATCCCCCACTTCGCAAACAACCACAGCATGTCATCGTCCCATGAAATTGCACACTTCGCAAACAAACACCACGACATCGCGTGGAATAGCTGATAATTTAGTCTCTCTGAAGCTGCCACACCTACATCACACATTCCGGAACGTAGAGCTTGCGGCCCAGCGCGCAGTTGTTCATTTCTTCAGCGTAAAGAATGACAGCTATCTTGAATGTAGCCGTGAACGAGCACTGAACGCTTACCGACCCCTGAGCACAAATGACAATTGACAAAGCACTACATTAAAAACTGGTAAAACTTGGCTAGCAGTCAAGTCAAATGTGTCAAACTGAGCCAAAGAGAAACTGTGCATCAGTGGCATCGGCTCTTCCATCAGCTACCGACAGCCCCATGAGTGCTGAGTGCGCATCTAAAAGTGACAAAAAAAAATCCTTCCAAACAAGCACGCAGAGTAGCCGAATGCTACTGTGTAGAGCCATTGAGCACACATAAAATTGCAACCGCGCTGTAGCATCCTGATATCTCGTGTGTCTCGCCTTTTATTTATGTTGCCATGCTTTGATTTCGATTGTAAGTCGACCCCCACTTCAGATTTTCAAATTTACAAAAATAGGTTGACTTACAATCGTGTAAGTAGTGTATATACGCATGACAGTGCTGTATTCAAGGTCTCTCATTGATACGTACATTGTGTTATGAGCGTATAGAATGATTACACACATGATAAAATTAGCAGCAGTTCACTTACATTTATTGTACAGTGTCTGTGACAAATCATTACTACAGGTGCAGTCTCACATGACAGCATACAGTGATGTCTCCTGCCGTAACCAAAGATAAACTCGGACCATAAATTCCCTATTTCAAGCCCCTTTTTTTCTGCAGCTGCTTGAAAACTCCACTAGTTTGTGAAAAGCATTTTCATGTCGGTTCTTGAAATTTTCTGAAACATCGTTAAAATTCCCTTTTCACCTAATGGTGTACCTAAGATTTCCCGTATAAGGGAAAGTTCCCCAAATGGAACATCACTGACGACATAGTGGCATCAGTCTCAGGAGTGCTGTTAAATAAGTGAATAAGGAACCATGTTTGTCGAAGCATGGAGTTTTTTTTTTATTCCAATTTATTTCAGTATGCTGCACCAGCTGAACCTAACCTAACCTGTTAAACCGGTTAAAGCAAGTGTTAAATCGGTTCAAGGTGGCATTGCTTTCTGGTATGATTACAAAGGACCTTAAAATGGACTTATTTGTAGACGATTCGCAGACGATTGCGTCCTTTACCGCCGCATATCTACTCCCGATGATCACACTCTGCTTCAACGCGACCTAAATCTCATAGAAACCTGGTGTACGTCATGGCTTATGCAACTGAAAATTTCCAAATGTAAGTTCATGCATGTATCAAGAAAGCGAAATAACCTCAGCTATCCGTATTCATTAAATTCTACACCACTCTCTGAAACAGAATCATACAGGTATCTTGGAATCATCGTGAACAACAAACTAACATGGTCTGAGCACATTGCAAAACTTTGTACAGATGCTTCCAAGTTGCTTGGGTTTATCAGACGATCCTTCGCTTTTTCACCCCGTTCTATCCGTCAACTCGCCTACGTAACATTCATCCATTCGAAACTCGAATATGCCTCGGCGATCTGGAATCCCCATCAGAAATATCTAATCGATCAGCTTGAAGCCATCCAAAATCGCGCAGCCCGTTTTATCACATCGCAGTATGACAGACGACACAGTATAACTCTTATCAAGGCATCCCTTGATCTTCAACCCCTGGCACTTCGGCGTAAAATTTCACAGCTTTGCCTATTTCACAAATTGTACCATACCTTCCCACAGCTAAGAAATTCTGTATTACACCTGCCGCTTCGCACCTCACGCCGACTTTTCAATTCTTTAAGTTTGCAGCGCATACATGGCTCCACAAACTCATTTAATAAATCCTTTTTACCTAGCTCCATTACATTGTGGAATGACTTACCCGATTCCATAGTTACTGAAGTAGAACCTAATAAATTCAGGCACTTATTAACAGCACATTTTAAGGGCTGAGATATTTTGCCGTGTTTTTGAATGTGTATGCGTCTGTTTTTTGTTTTTTCCAAGTTGTTCTTGAGCCGCTGTGTCTTTATTAGTGTTGATGCTTGTAATGATGTTAATGTTTAACAAGAACCCTGCACTTTGTATTGATTTTTGTTGTACCATTGTATATGTAACGACTACTCCCCCCCCTTATGTAATGCCCTAAACCAAGGGCCTTTAAGGGTAAATAATTGATGATGATGATGCCCTTTCAGATGTGCGATGCTTGTGGTGATGTTGTGAAGTGTAGAGCTTAGATTAGGGGAGCAGCTGTGGCAGATGTTTAGTTGCAACACAAATCACTCACATATTCACCACTCATGACTTGAAAGAAAAAAATCACTTGTTGTGGTTTGGGCAACTTTCTTTGCTCAAGAAGGTTGGCATTGTTCTCTTGAATGGCATGTTTGTCGGCTGTTTCTGCTGTTGCACACTTCACCTTAGCTGCTTTGTGTTCAATGAATATTTGACATCTATGATGATGGTTGTTGGAGAGAGGAAGACATCTTTAACCAAAGAGCTTCATGCCAAGTTAGGGAGCTTTCAGTGCAAGTGTAAAATCGGTTCAAGGTGGCATTGCTTTCTGGTGGGATTATAAAGGGCCTTAAAATGGATTTATTTGTAGATACCATTTCAGATGTGCGATGCTTGTGGTTAGAGTGTGAAGTGTAGAGCTTAGATTAAGGGATGGTTCAGTAAACACCTGCAGATCGTTGTGTTTGCAAAGACTATTAGGACCTAATCATGGCTGCTCAACCCAAGGCCAGGGACGTGAGATCTAATGCCGCGGCAGCCGCGCTTTGATGGAGGCAATGTCAGTGCTTTTTAAAGAACCCCAGGTGGTTTAAATAATCTGGAGTCCCTCTACTGCAACAGCCCTAGCCCAGATGCAGCACCAGGATGTTAAACTCCACATAACATGCCATAACATGCCATATAAAGTGCCAGATTCATGAACTGATGGCTAAGTCCGGTATTAAGCCCTGTGATGCTGCTGTACAAATCTTTCATGTCTGCAGTGAATGACTTAACGTATATAAAAGGTGCTGATGCGTTGCTTACTAAAAGTTGTGGTTGTCAGGATGTTCTAGATGACAAGTAAAAATTGAGGATATAAGCTTTAACTCTTGACAGTTTACATGGATATGTAGAACTGTTAAAGTGTTTTCTACATAGTGAACAGTTGAGGACTTTAATTCAGCAAGTTGTAGCATTTGCTATGTGTGGCCCAGTGAGCTGTCTGTGGTGCGTCATATCCATAAGCTTGGCAATGCCTACATCCCAGTGTTGAATCATACAGTATGGAATACAGGAAATGAAAAAAAAACTTCAGCAGCCTCTTGCAGGGCAAACTATTTACATCCTGTGTCTACAGAGCTATGCGGAATATCTTTCCTGATGGTTTCGTTTAACCTAAATGCAATGGTTGCCACGTGCACTTGCACCACGTCAGATTGTATGGTAATGTGCAAATTGGACAGCTGTGAGTGGGTGGTTACAGGTTTTTAGTCATGACAAGGGGCAATGCAGCAGGAAATTATTGTGTTAGTGTAAATAAGTAACTCGTGTGACTTTTATCTCTGTTGCTGAAAGGCAGTAGAATCCCTTGCACTTCTTAGTGCACTGTTGTTGTTTTTTTTGACTGAGAATTGTGGACAGTGTCAATGCAGAAAACATCCAAAGCAGATTTTGGCCCAGGTTCCTCCTCATTTTTGATTGCTGTTTCTCTGAAAAGCACTCCCGCCATCTCCGCCGGAGTTTTGCATCATATATATTTTGTTTTTTATGTTATAAATGCCGCGGAGCGGCCCTAAGCAAAAGTATGCAGCTCTTAGAACTGAGATGCTCTAAGCTGTGCTTGCATATAATGGCTGAAGGTGATTTTTTTTTACTGGGTTTTAAATGTCTTTTCGTGGGGTGAATGTTACAGTGTAGCGTCAGTGCTAAAGCATCCCGTTTTGAAATGGTGGCAGGCATTTAATGGGTATGCACTGTATTGCCTTATTGATTGCATCTTTGCACACGGTGTAATATACAGGTGGGTCGTTATGCATGGTTGCTTTACTGCTCGAATGCTTAATGTAGCAGGTGTGCTTTGTTTCTCTTTTACTTTCATGTGCTCTCCATGAAACCCTGTGTTTATTTAAATTGTTCCTTTTTACCAGTTTCTACCTGTCCTTTCTGGAATAGACCTCAAAATCATGATAAAGATGCCACATATACACTGTGCTTGTGTGTAGCACATCTATACCTTGTCATACCTCGTGTGCTGTCTTCACTTTTGTAATTTAATAAACATCAACCCAACTCTGTGTACTGCTAGTTTGTACGTTATTTTACCAGCATGCTGCACATGATGCCAGAAACAAAAGAATGCTGTGATCGCTTTTGTCTCTTGTCAGTGATTGTCAGTGATCTGTGTGATTGTTCAGCTCGCACTAGGGAAAGTATTTATTTATCAGCGTACCCACAGTGCCAATACGGCACTACAGTGGGGAGAGAGGTGTAGAAATAATACTAGGCAAAAACAGTGCAGGTGGATTACAGTGTAGAAATAATACTAGGCAAAAAGAGTGCAGGTGGATTACAGAACAACCGGAATATGCTAAGGGGAATCAATTCAGCCTAGTAACAAATGAAACATTTGCTGTGACAGTTCCATTCCCGAAGAATTCTGGAGCAACTTGACATTTTGAAAAGATCTGTTCTACAGTATATTTTCTTCACCTCGTTTATGCGGTCCAGACGTGATGAAATGTAATTGGGACTCAGCATATTCCAGCTGGGTTTATACCTGTTTTAGAATGAAATATATTGTGGGACAATTCCTATCAAAACATTTTCCCCATTCTTCAATTACGTCCCAACCAAGACTGTCTTTTGCAGTTGTTACGCTGAAATACTTCAAGTAGTTATTAAAAACAAAACCTGCTGCCGTAATCTGTACTCTTTATAATTTATGGATGTAAGTTATTATCCAGGGAGCCTGCACTGTGCATTCATATTCAAGTACATACCTCACAGAAGTCTATAATAGTGCTTTTGTTTCAACAGGAAATTGCTCTGCATTTCTGTGGATGAAGCGTAAAGATTTGCACGCTTTAGCCACAGTGAAATCATTGTGAGTTCCTTAAGAGACCTGCTGTCATGTAATCATCGAGGTATTTGCGCTCGGGCACAGATTCTGAGTTTGTTCCATTTATATTATGTTTATACTCATGAGGTGTCTTTTTTTCTAGTGAAACACGTCTACTGTTTTTATTGCTTTGCATGTCCCATGCATCGCACCATGCGACAACCCTGTTCAAGTCTCCCTGTAATTGGATGCCGTCATTCCAGTTACTAAACAGTCACTAATTGGCCTGTTCAACAGTCACCTGCGAATAGTTGCAAACAAGAGGAAATACGTGTAAATGTCATTTATATAATAAAAAACAACAGTGAGCCCAGTAAACTATTGTGGTACACCTGAAGACACATCTACATCATTCAATTGTTCTCTATTTATAATTACCTGTTTTCTTAAATTAAGAGCATGTTTTCTCCGATTGACAAAGGATGCATTTATGTGATACGGTGACAGCTTTTTTGATCAAAATTGAACAGGAAGCAGCATAAAGGGCTTTTAAAGTCCAAGAACACAGTCAGCAACACTTTTTTTTATCACAAAGCACCTGCTATATCGGGTTAATTCTGTGAGTTGAGTACCGTTTATACTCGCGCACAACCCGCACTTTTTTTCATGTGCGGGCTGTATAGGTCTAAGATATTTAAAAAGCTGGCAACAGATATGAGCATTTTGTTTCACCATTCATCACCGCTTTTGCGCAAATTGCCGTCGGACGAGCTCAGCTCATCCGCACTCTCACCGCTGTCAGAGGAGCTCGCCTCACTGGCGTGCTCCCAAAGTTGGCTTTCATCCATGCTGTCCGTTGCGTTTGAGAGCCGCGTAACTTGGAAACTCTTTCAGATGCTGTCCGCTGACAACGAACGCCATGCGTGCAGAATCCAAGCGTGCGCTTGCTGTATGGATGCTTGCTTCAGCTGCCCTATTGGGGTTGTTTCATGGTCGTAGCACCGCCGAAAATTCTGGCCGAAAGGGGGGGGGGGTGCGGGCTATACACAAGGGCAGCTAAAACATAGTGTATACGGTAATACAAGAAAAGTCGATACGGACACCTTGTTGAAGATTCAATAGCTAGCATATGTTCAAAAGTTCCTGATTAACTTGCTTGAAAAACGTCTGAATTCATTTCAGCTTCTGGCCTTGCTGACAGTTCACTCAGGTAATCAGCTCCAACGTGGCATCCGACGATGTTTCACTGGAGCACCGCATGCACTTGGCATTGCTGCGTCACGTTTGGTTTCATGGCACATAAGTCTCTAAATCTATTGCATACCACACACAGGGTGAAAAAGATGTGCAGTTTATTTGCATCGTCTGCTCATTGCCATTGCTTACGCTATTGCGTACCATACATGGGGTTAAAAAGGTGTGCAGTTTATTTCCATCGTCTGCTCTTTGCCATTCCTTACGTTATTGTGTACCATACATGGGGTTAAAAAAGTGAGCAGTTTATTTACAGTTTATTTGTATTGTCTACTTTTTGCCATCTCTTGCGTACCATACTCAGGGTAAAAAAGGTGAGCAGTTTATTTGTATCGTCTGCTCGTTGCCATTCCTTGCGCTATTGCTACCATACACGGGGTTAAAAAGGTGTGCAGTTTATTTGCATCGTCTGCTCTTTGCCATTCCTTACACTATTGCGTACCATACGCGGGGTTAAAAAGGTGTGCAGTGTATTTGTATAGTCTACTTTTTGCCATCCCTTGCGTACCATACGCAGGTAAGAAAGGTGACCAATCTATTTGCATCGTCTACTCTTTGCCATTATTTACACTATTGTTTACCATTCACGGGGTTAAAAAAGTGAGCAGTTTATTTGTGTTGTCTACCCTTTTTCCATCCCTTATGCTTTTGCGTACCATACACGGGGTTAA
Source organism: Amblyomma americanum (assembly GCA_030143305.2). Taxonomy (NCBI): domain Eukaryota; kingdom Metazoa; phylum Arthropoda; class Arachnida; order Ixodida; family Ixodidae; genus Amblyomma; species Amblyomma americanum. Next base: position 43,434 of record JARKHS020015402.1, read on the forward strand.
AAAGGTGTGCAGTTTATTTGCATCATCTGCTCTTTGCCATTCCTTACACTACTGCGTACCATATACACGGGTTAAAAAGGTGTGTAGTTTATTTGTATTGTCTACTTTTTTCCATCCCTTACGCTATTGCGTACCATATTTAGGGTTAAAAAGGTGTGCAGTTTATTTGCATCGCCCGCACTTTGCCCTCCCTTACCGTATTGTGTACCATAGACAGGTTAAAAAGGTGTGCAGTTTATTTACGTCATCTGCTCTCTGCCATTCGTTACACTGGTGCAGCATATACGGCACCACATGACATGGGCAAAATCATAACTGCATTGAATGCGTGGTAGCCCAGTGCATTTTTTTCAGGGAATGCCATATTGCTGGTTGTGCGGAACAAATGATTAAGTGCACTGTTAGCGGGATCAGGGTGGTTTGAGGCTTCCCAACCCAGTAAAAATAAAACATTGGGTCAATTTGGGCATTTTCAAACAGATCCAATTGGAATCAGATATATACTCTATAGGATAACCAATTGGTCATATGAATCCAATTGGCTAGTGTTATAGCTTTCAGTAATTCCACTTGAGAAGTCCAGTTCGTTCTCCCATTCCAGTTGGGTCATCCAGCTGGTTCTTCAGGCTCTAGTTGGTTTACAATTAATTCATAGTTACTGTCCTGAGTTGCTTGACTGCAGTAGGATAAAACTTAAAAAGCAGTTAGTAACAAGAGAGCACCATGCCACATCATAGTTGTACCACAGTTAGCAGTTAAGGATGGGAGATGGGCTTATTGTGAATGTGTCGCCATTAACATTTAAGGTAACTGTAAGCAGTTAAGAAAAAAAATGTTTCTTGAATTAATACCAGATCAGAGAAGCCAGGAACATATCCTCCACTTTGTAAAAGCTTGCTGCTTTTTCCTTAATTTTTTTCTCTGGTTTCGTCATCGTAAAAATTGTAGATTCTCGTCTTTCCATGTATGTAAACAAACAGCATTTTGGCATTTTGGAGACAAATTGGGCCTCAACCGAAAGGTCACATCCTAATAAAGGAACGACATCTCAGATAAGTTTTAGTGGCATACATTGGCCACAGAGCTGGCCTTCTACACTGGCACTTCCTCTTAACATGAACGATGATACAGCAAGTACCCTTACTCTAACTCATAAGCACCATTTAACAAAATTGTGCTTTTTGTTAACAAGTGCACTAGCAGTGGACAATCCTTTTTAAAACTTTTGGTGAGGAAAACTTATGACTCCATATTTTTGAGTTTGCAAAAAGAAGCATGCAATAGCAGCAGCCTAGAGGCCCATGTACTGTGCGATGTCGGTGACCAGGTGGTCGAAATTTACGGAGCCCTTCACTACGGCGTCCCTCCTAGCCTGAGTCGCTTTGGGGCGTTAAACCCCCATAAGCCATAAACCTTTTTACAGAAAGTTAAATATTCTAAGAAGGGCCAATCTTATGAAAGTTCAGAGGAAGTCTGAAATTCTCAAACAATGTAATGGGCTATATGGTGCACGGTCTGTACATTCACGTAAAAAAAATCTACACTATCGTACGCAAGAAAACTATGGGGATGCTAAGTCACCTTAAGAATGGAATCCAATACATGTCGTTTGTCTATATATACTTGCCACTGGCCGACCTCCTGGAGGCGCTAGTTCTCCCGACATTCATGCCAAAATTTTGATGCAACCGTTTGTCATACAGAGTTTTGGGTGGTGTCATAACATTTCTCACTATATATATAGCTTACATGTGCTAGTGAAGTCGGAGTCTAGCTTGCGACAGGGATTCGAACCGACGACATATGCGCCTTCAATTATATGCCTTCACAGACTCGTATCAATTTTCTGATGCTACCGTTTGGTTTGGTTTTTTTGGGGAAAGGAAATGGCGCAGTATCTGTCTGACATATCGGCGGACACCTGAACCGCGCCGTAAGGGAAGGGTAAATGGAGGGAGTGAAAGAAGAAAGAAGGAAAGAGGTGCCGCATAGTGGTCGTCTCTGGAATAATTTCGACCACCTGGAGATCTTTAACGTGCACTGACATCGCACAGCACACGGGCGCCTTTTGTGTTTCGCCTCCATCGAAACGCAGCCGCCGCGGTCGGGTTCGAACCCGGGTACTCCGGATCAGTAGCCGAGCGCCCTAACCACTGAGCCACCGCGGCGGGGTGCAACCGTTTGGTGTACAGCGTTCCAGGTGGTGTCATACTTCTAAAAAAATACTCATGGTCTGAAATAAACTCAATTGCTAACCGCAACCAAACGTCGTGTCCTCGACATGCTTTCGCATCCCAGCAAGTAAACAGTCTTCAGTATCTCTGCCGAACTTCTTTGTTCGTTCTACCAACAGGAGATCATTGTCTTCGTCGTCACTCAAGGTACTGGTACCACTCCTGTCGCCAGCTGCCAAATACGTGTAGTACTAAGTTACACTCAGTTCCACCATAAAATGTGCTGGAGTCCTATTACTACTAGAATGTGCTGGAGTCCTATTACTATTATTACTACTACTAGAAGTAGTAACTAATTTGGAAGGGCGCGCAATCTTCTGAATTCAAAAAAGTATGTAGAATCATTCGACTGCAGAGGATTTATTTTCTGCCGCTAAAATTATGAAACGCCATAGAGAGACAAAATTACCTAAAATAGCACGCTGTATCGTGTGATACGCATGTACACCCTTTGTCAAAAGTTTAGAGACTAGGGGGTTTACATGATCGCTTGTAGTGCATCCGTATAGTTTTCAAAATCTCCTGACAGCAAGATTTTTGGTCCTGGTCAATAGCTGAGGAAAATATTTTCTTCACCTACTGAATTTTCGATACACACAATATGTTCATAAAAAAAAAACGACAAACCTTCCCGAAGGTTGAGTAACTGCCAGTATGGCTTCCAGACAGTGCACACTGTGATACTTAATAAGCACAACCTTCTTTATTGTTGTTCACGATTACTTAAGGGCAAGAGAAATGTGGTGTATCCTATATTTAACGCTATGTGGAAATGGATTAATATAGTTAATAAAACAGTTGTGATGCCAGCTGAACTAACATTTACAGATATACTTCCTACTCGCAACAATGAGGCCGAAACAGAAACTGAGAGCGTTTAATTCTGCTAAACTTCGACACAGACCTGGCTAAGCGATGGACAATCTGCAGCTAAATGATTTCAGTGACACGGAATGAAGCGGATATCCTTAACGTGCAACATAAAGCGCATGTGACGAACTGTCTGTTGCATTGCCTTTTTTTTTTTCAGCGCGACACAAGTGCACAACCGTTTTGACCAGCAAAGCACTCTCCTGTTTCAAGGGACACCGAGGGCAGGACTATCAAGTTTTTTTTTGTCAGTAAAATCCGATAGTTCGGCATTTAATGGCTTTGTTGCCAATTGTCCATCAGCTAAAGGTGAATTTATTGCTAAAAGATTTGGATTCGAAGTTGAATAACTTTTTCCCCGCGGCTACGATTCAAACTCTGGACTCTCTTATGACGAAATAGGAGAAAAGTGACTGGACTCCGTGATTGCTGGTTCCCAGCAGTGCGCTTTCGCCTAGCAGCAGCCAAAATGAAAACTGCTGCTGGCCGGACGTTGAAGGCCTCCATCAGCCGGCGTCACTACTTCGTTTGCGTTTGTACCAACGTTACTATGAAACCCGATTCTGACAACGAAGTTCTCGGTAAGAACTGCGGCCTGCACTTCAGCGACCTCAACCTCACAGAGCGCGCAATGCTTTTAAGGGCTGAGGCGGCAAGTCTGTCAAGAAAGTCCGGGTGCCGAGGAGTCTGCAGCGTCGCTGTCACCGCCGAGCCACCGTCACGACTCGTGTGCTTACTTAATTCTGTGATATTAGTCCTCATAGGGCTCGTTATGCAGCCCAGCGTCTTCGTGCGTTGACGAAGCGAACACGCCGAGCGGTGCGTTTGCTGACGTGGAGGCGCGTGTATCTTTAGCCATCCACAGCTTTTTTTTTCTTGTCGCAGCTGCGTGTTGCTGCTCGAACTTCGGCCGAGGAGCGCTAAGACACTTGGAACTCCTCTGCTGCTCCGCCCTTATAAATCGAGGCGCGTAACGAAACCATGCAGGCAAGCAAAATGCATAGCTGCGAGGCACACCAAAACATACCAAAACTCAGCTGGCCGCAATTGGAAGTCCAACTTTCAGGTTGTCTTTTTTCGTCTTCCTCGTGTGATAAAAGTGCACAAGAGATTTCAAGACAGTGCTTCAGTATTGCTCAAATGCGTAACTTTCGTGCAAGTGTGTCACCCTCAGAGATCCGTGGTGTTTTTCTATTTCGTTATCACGCTTGCATAGTTGCGAAATTGCCCGGTGCCTGCGATATCTGTATTTTAAATAATGCTCTTTTCTATCTTACAAGAGCTTTGTTTTGAGTAAGAGTGCTGTTTTTGTGGTTAGGAGCTAGTATATATAGATTCTACTATAGAGTATCCTATAGAGAATCTATATAACACTATAAAGTATTCACGGTATTCTATAGTCCCTTTCACATACAAGCGGAAATGCTAGCGAATCCTGCCACCGTTGCGGAAAAACCTGTTCCGAGTCGTTGAGGCGGCTTGAGCGGCGAGGTTCGAACAAGTTGAAATTTTTTCGCTGCGACACGCCGCTCGACCGCTTAATTCGCTTGTCTACTTGCATGTGAACCAGCCTTTAGAATAACACTGAGAGCGAACTTGGATAGCACACTTATCCCTGGAAGCGCCGAACATTAGAAGAGTGTTATAAAATGCTATGTAAAATGCAGTAATGTTACATATGTTCCATTGTAATGTTAGGTTAACGCTAAATATTAACATAACGTTGTGTGTTTTATATAAAATGCTATTTTAACGGTCTTAACAAACATTGCTTCAATATAGTCTTCGAAACGTTATTATAATGTTAGCGTCAACTATCGAACAACATTACAAATATATTTCGAGCACTGATTTCCAGAACTTTTCCCAGTGTTTTCTACAGTACAGATATTTTAAATTAGCAGTACTTTGCAACCACATCTCTTAGATAGTACTCGTGATAGATTACATGCACAGCCCCATTATTTTGCCAGAAAACTTTGGTTATTACCCATTCGCAACTATCATTCATGGGACATCCCTCAGTAATGAGTATATAAACTTGACTCCATGCATGATATCCGTTTGGAGGTGAGTGAAAACGAGTTGCATGTTGTGCTGTATAGTGGAACTGAAGTGTCGCCCTCATTACTATTTCTTGCAAAGCGTTGTAAGCTGTGTGTCAGCACAAATACATGGAGGAGGAGAAAACATTTATTGCTGCACTGTACTAAATTGGGAATGTGAGGTGGGGATGGTTGTGGCGCTTGGTGGCAGTCTCTACTGCGGGACGCCATTGGCCGCCGCCGCTGCCCGTGCTCTCTGGACCAGGGCCCGCTGGGCCTCCATGTCCAAGCTGGACAGGGCCGCCTCCCAGCCCTCCCTAGTTGGCTGACTTATAACGGCTATATGTGTACTGTACTGGCAGGCTCACACCATGAATTTCCGCCTGCCCGTGAATGTAGGGTCCTCGTGTTTTAAAAGGTATGGCGGGATTTAAGAAAGACCCGGTTTGAGCCGTCTAAGGTGGCATTTCTTGGTTCTGAGACCTATGCTTGTGCAGGGCTGCTTCACTATTTTCGAGAATGTTACATTTCTGTTGTTTACATGTTTCATTAATGTTCGGGAAGGATGTTCTAACGTTTATATCTAACATTACAATAACGATAGAAAAAAGCACATTAGGCACATTGAAATAACATTTGACCATACAAAAATGTAACATTGTAATGTTTCTGTGCTACCTTGGAAGCACCTTCGAGGTGAGTCATCACTCGTGAAAGGCAGTCAGAAATGGTTGTAGTTGGTAATAGAAATGAACGTTAACAGTGACAGTAAATAGCGTGATCAGTTAGCTAACCTTTGAGAGCAAGGTTATGACATTGTAAGCAATTTTCTGCATCGTTGGCTATCCATCTGTTTTAACACATTTCCACCTACCATGCTTGTGTCACTGCTTTGCTATTAGAAAATACAGGTTTACTATTATTGCTGCTTACCTCTAACTGTTCCACTAGTAGGTATATCGGGCCATTCCACGCCAAACGTCCCAGATGTTGTGCTCGACCATCTCAGATTTGTTTTAAAAAATTATGAGTTTCCGCAACGCTCGTAATGTAAGCCTAAAATATTTTTATTAGGACCACCTCAGGCTCAAATAAACGGGTGTTGATGGTTCAAAATGCAGTTTTGCAACTTCAGTAACTAAAGCTAGTACTGAAGAAAGTACTGAAGTTTAGTACTTTCTTTTTACTTCGACATATTCAGTTGCATCAGCTGTAACATTTTTCCATAGGTAATAGACATCTAGGGAAACAACACGGAGATTTCCTAATTCATGAGAGCAAGTTTATATTAAAAAAATATAACAAAATGGTATTTTTGCTACATTTTAATTAAAACCTAAAAATATTTATACCGCATAAAACACATATCAGAATCGTATAGAAAGCCAGAATCGGTCCCAATATCATTAAGAATTTGTGGTGTTTTTTCTCAACATCTCATTTTTTAAAATCAATTATTGAGCGGTATTGTTTCACGCCTGTTAAAAAATTTTCAAACCGCACCCGCTTCATGAATAAATCAATGCCCTACAGGATGTGGCAGAGCAGCACTTGCAAGCCCAGCGTGTCCGTCTCTCCACAACGGCGGCTGGCCGTCAGATCCTGCGGGCATTAGGCTACAACACTGACAAATTAGAGCTGCTGTCGTCTCCTGCCCCACCATGGGAACTAATCGATTTAGTAGAGGGTATGCCACTACCAAAGAACATGAGTTCAGCTAATCCCCAAAGGCGCAAAGCTGCCGCTAAACGTCACGAGAAGATGTCATACAAGCTAGCCCAGGAAGGGGCTATCCAACTATATACAGACGCCGCTCAGTTTCAACTTGGCGCCGCAATAGCTTGTCACGACTCTGAGTCAGATACCACAATAGTTGAACGGCTCTCCGAAGAACACACTGTCACTAATCTCGAACTCATTGCCATACGCCTTGCCATTACTCGAATAGTAGATCGACAGGATCCGGCTCCATGCACCTACCATGTTTACACTGATTCGCAAGCAGCGTACACCGCATGCCGCGCGGGGGGAGCAGACTATGCCGTTCTTAGCGCAATTCGAACGGAAGCCCGACGCCTGCGAGAGGAGGGCTACACTATTGTTATTAGATGGATTCCTGCACACGAAGGAATCACTGGAAACGAAAAGGCACACCAGGCAGCGCGCGCTGCAGCTCTTTCCGCACCTTTGCCTGGATGCACACTCGTTTCCGCTTCTTGGGCCCGTGATGACGTTGCACATCCGTCGTCACCTCCTATGGATAGGGCCGAGACATGGCATCGCGCACAATGCTATCGCCGCCGCATCCTCCAGCACGTGGCGAACCCTGAGCAATTATACCGCCGCCCACCTAGAACTTTCCGAAGGGTAGAGGCGGTACTCCTCCGCCGCGCCCAGACTGGCCAGCTTCTGTCGCCAGCAAAGCTCAACCTCATCAACCCGCACTCATACCCGACCCCTCAATGCCCGGCATGCCCGGCCAGAGGCACGGCCGAACACCTTTTGTGGCGCTGCCCTGCTTTTGACGTGGTGCGGGAGCGAGCACTTCAGTCCCTGGGCGGGCACCGACCTGGCACCTTGCAGGAATGGGTCGATCCACCATTACACATCGGATCATCGGACGCACTCCGGCTCTGGCGGGCTTTTCTCCTATACTTCAAGGAAGAAGAAGGGCCTGGCCGTTTCTTCGCAGAGCCGACCACAGGACCACCCCACTTCGAAGAAGTGGAGACCGGCCCTCCTCCCCCTCCCCCACCTCCACCCCCATGAAGCCCCTCATTTCTGCCGCAAGGCTAGGCCTATTTTATGCAGAAATAAAGACGTATAAAAAATATTTTTCGGTAAAAATATTTCAGGCAAGGTTTCACAATTTTTTTTAAGAAATCGGAGATGGTCGAGTGAAACGTCTAGGACACTTGGCGTGTGATGACCGTATTACGATAATTACTTCTTATTAAAACTCAAATAAAACATTTAACTGCCACTCATCCCATAAAACCGCTTCTCGGGGATTTGACTCGAAGATTAGCTCCCGCATTAAAAAAAAGAAAATCTGTAGGATATAAGTAATTGCGACTCTCAATACAGCGCTTTCTCTGGCGGTCTAAGGATTGGATGTCGCAGGTAACTCGCAGAAGTGACGCTCGGGCTCTAAAAAAAAAATGTATCGTGCTCAAGAGGGCAGCAGACGAACATTACTTAACGAGAGGACTTTGCGTGGATGCGCAAATATTCTTCGCCAATTTCGCTTCCAATCTAAGTCATGCGACGTCATCAGGCGACGATAGGGCGATAATTTTCAAAACCGTGTAGTGTGTGCGCGCATGTAGAAGGGGTCATGAACACGTGCCGTGTGGAGTAACACGCAATTGTGCATGTTTCACAAAGCCTAAACGAATGCCGCACTCTAAACACAAATACGGCTATATGGAAGTAAAAAGGGGGGCAAACTGTCCTATAGCGCACACCCTTTTATGAAAGGGTGTACGCTAGAGGACAGTTTACTACCTTTTTACTCCTTTCTGTTTAGAGTGCGTGAACATATGGTCCACGTTTAGGCGTTGTTCAAGCGATGAAATTTTTTGGCAAAATAAACCGCGCTATGCAATTTACGCGTCATTTGGCTGGAAAGGCCTACTGGATTATTACACAAAGGCCTACTGGACTATTACAGTTGTTATCGGGCGAGCTTCCGATAAGCTGGCCCGGGAAATTGTAGAGGCCCTTAAAATTAGTAGTACGGAACGCTGCGTGAGTAAGGCATCGGTATAGCCCTTCTCAAAAAAGAACTTGCTTTTCTCCGCAATAGATAACCCGCTTTTGTTGTTCGATTCCGCTAAGTTCTGATATGGCTCTGCTTGTGCCTATCCTTGATGCAATTTTTACTGTACCTATATGCGTGCTCTTTTTCCCACACGCGATGCTGTGGAATTTGTACGCTTGCGCCCTTTCTGCTTCTTAAGGCGGTGTATCGTTTCTGTAAATACAGTTGCAAGTTCGCGCTCGTGTGTGTGTGTGTGTGTGTGTGTGTGTGTGTGTGTGTGTGTGTGTGTGTGTGTGTGTGTGTGTGTGTGTGTGTGTGTGTGTGTGTGTGTGTGTGTGTGTGTCGCGCGTGTGCGCGCGCGCGTGTGCGTGCGTGCGTGCGTGCGTGCGTGCGTGTTTCTCCCTCCCGTCCTGTGTGTGTGCGCGCGTGTGCGTGCGTGCGTGCGTGCGTGTTTCTCCCTCCCGTCCTGTGTTATTCTGCGCAAAGCTTTCCTGAATATGTCGCTACACCAACTGGCCCAACGTTCTACCCTATTATTTAACTGGACAAGAGACGATTAAAACACTGACTATTTATTGCCAACGGATGAAAATTCACAAATGCTCATTTCTGATGACACCGCCAAGATAGGGTGTAGTGCGTTGGTCATACATTGTCACTTTACTGACCATGCTCGTTTCCGCACTACTAAACACGAAAGGAATAAAAAAGGGAGTAAACTGCCCTCCAGTGTACCCCTTTCTATAGAAGGACTAGACGACAGCGTTTTCCTGTTTTACCTCCATTCCTGTGGAAGTAAATGTTCGTGTTTAGAGTGTAATATCAGGTCGTTGCCCTCAAGGGTTGCCTGAAGCTGACCAGTAGTTCTTCTCAGAGGGCACAATAAATTTCGTGCGAAAGTCCTGACGCCTTTCGCGGAACTGGTCGTGGACAGCACAGTAAACACACTCGCACCACGACAAAGACACCCGGCCTCGTGGACGGCAGTAGTTCTCGAAAAAGAGCCTCAGGTCGTAGCTGTCCGTCTTCAGGCGCAAGAGCGACGGCAGGGCATCCAGCACGTGGTGCAGGTCTTCCGGCTGAAGACCCAACTGACGCACCGTCCAACACGTGGCCAGGGTGAGCTCTTCGAGACGCGGGAAAGAGATTCGTCCGCGGCTGCGCTCAGTGCAGAGGTGCAGGAACTCCTTGGCGTTTCCGTCATCGCCCAAACGCAGGCTGCGTAGCCTTCCGCAGGTGGCCAGGAAGAAGGCTTCGTAAGCAGGCTTAAGGAGAACCGTAGTTAAGTCGACGCTTTCGATGTTAGGGAATGCGGCAGCGTGAACTGAAATGTCGTGTTTCGACGCTTGGCAACATATCAGCCGCAGACGCCTGATCTGTGGACAGAGCCTCGCCAGAGCGGAGAGCTGTAAACCGCCGCAGTACTTCAACGAAAGCGTCTCCAGCCGTGGCCATGCCTTCAGTAGTAGCCGCAGTTCGAAGTCCACGTTGGCGAAAATGGCGGGGGGAGCGAGCGTGAGGGAGAGAGAGCGGAGATGACGGAAGGATGAAGCGGCGGCCACGGAACCGACGGATGTGACAGCCACCTGCAAAAGATCACGCATTCCATTCAGATTTTTGAACTTGGTTTTTGTTTCCACGAGTACCAAAGAACCAACGCGGAAGCACATTGTCGCGAAGGCAAGTTCTACTCTAGAGAAACAAATTTGACGCAGCTAGCCGACCACTCAGGGGAGCCAGGCGTTAAAGGGCAATTGCATAGGTTTTAGAAATCGATCAGCTTCAAGGGGGTCGAGCGTGTTAAATTTGGCGGTAAAGCAGCGACGTAGTTTTAGGCTAGCACTTCAAATGGTTCATAGTTTACGGGGGTTTAACGTCCCAAGGCGACTCAGGCTATGAGGGGCGCTGTGGTGAAGGGCTTCGGAAATTTCGACCACCTTGGGTTCTTTAACGTGTACTGACACCGCACAGTACGCGGGCCTCAAATGGTGAGTAATAGGCAATTAAAAAATTGGCAGTGGCTTAGCTCGGCTATGCCAGGATATACGCAGCGAGAGGTACGTTTCCCTGGCTGAGCTTGTTGTGGTCACTGTATGTTTAGCAATGAGAGACATTGGGTATACACATCTTTTATTCATTTTGCTTGACAGAGATGAAGACTGCCCGACGATCTGTGAACTAGCATGCAGTGGTCTCAATTTTGTCGACACAGTATTTCGATTTTGTAGAGCCTCTTTAGTATACAAGCTCTATAGTAGTTCCCCATTGTGTAGTGTGGACGTGAGAGTCCGAAGCTAAATTGAAGTGAAACTTTTCTTTCATACACTGACTAAAAGAGTCCTGTTTCCTGTTTAAATCACCCAAAGTCACACACAAATGTGAAACCGTGCCGTAGGCTGGTATACACGTGGCAACCACATCAATCGTCTGCTTGACAGATGTTCCCAGTGCCACGTAGACTGCTTGGATGATAATGCCGCTTTCCAGAAGCCGAACACAGCAGGCTTCACCATTATTCACCGCGATCGAAGGGAGATGTCTGACAGCGGTGATACCTTATTTCACGTACAGACTGCAGCGTTCTTATTTGGTCCAAGCCAACTGCCAGGCGACAACCTCAGGACCGGAAGAGTTAATCTTCTCTTGTCTATACCGCCGTTTTGCAGCGGCTGGACTCTCCTTCTCTGCGTGCATGTCAAACGTTGTGATACAGACGCCCACTACATCTCCGCCTTTTATACGCAATCCTGCGTCTGCGACGCGGGGTTCGGGTGACAGAGCGGCGTGCGGCGAGGCGGCAGACGAAGAACGCGGCGCAACTGTGGGGTCCCTCTGGTTACCACGGTATCGGCGCATGCGCACAACTGCTCATCCGCGTGACGTCACGCTCGGCTTTGACGGTGGAGCGGGCGCCCGGCGGCGACGGCGAAGCGCATGCCGCACTTTGCCCTTCTTCGGTTGCCATGGTAACGGCGCATGCGTACAACTGGCCTCTCCCATCTACCGCGAAATGCTCGACTGGCAGCCCAGTGTAGCTCCCGCTACAAAACGCAACGGTCTTCAAGGTTCTCCGCAGCGCACTGCACCATGTGAGGGGGGGGGGGGGGGGGGTCATGATTACGTCACCGACGGTACCGGTACATTTCCTAGGCATAAACGCTTGCTCTGAAGAAACCAAACAACGCCGCAAAGCCCGCCGAGCGCTGTTCGGCAGCATCCAGCGAGTCACGGCACGGTCTGCTCGACGGCAGCAGAAATTTCATGTCTTACTTTCCTTGACGTCACACCGAATTTTTGCGCACTCCTCCAGTGCTGTGAGCAGAAGCCGAAAATTTAATTGCCGATTACACCACTACTTTATATGGTAGCGCAAAAACACTTGATATACTTTCCCTACAGCTTATATAGATTTGAATCCTTGAATACCGCGGAATTTTCAAAAAGTGGTGCAGTTTCCCTTTAAAAAAAAAGTTGGCACAGCTAAGCCTAGAGGCTCAATACATCGTGAGCAGAAGAGCGTGGTGCGAAATGCAAACAGCGCAGCAGCGTTTTTTTCTCCGTCGACAGGAGTCATTCCTGTTTCATTCATAAAGGATACAACGGATATGAATCAATAGGCTACGGACAGCTATCGGGAAAGCTTCGTCGATTGGTGCTGCAAATGTGAAACATTTCAATGAACGATCCTTTATGTGCTACACATTTGTACTCTATTAAACTGAGGTCCCCCGAGTAGGCACCTCGCTCACACTGCATGACAATGTGAATTTTCGTGAATAATCAATCTGGACAATATTCCGAAGGTAATCCTTAACATCTGCCGAAGAGGTAAATGTAGGACCATTTCTCGGTAAGAAAGCAGTGTAACTCTACGGGGACAGACTACTTACTGCAAGGTAGTTAAGGAACATGGCGGGAGAGAATAGAAGAGGCGAACGTCAGAAGATGGTTTAAGGGGGTTTAACCTCCCAAAGCGACTCAGGCTGACGCCGTTGAAAAGGGGTTCGGAAATTTCGACCACCCGGAGATCTTGAACGTGCCCTGACACCGCACAGTCACGGGCCTCTAGAATCTCGCCTCCATCGAAATTCGACCGCCGCGGCCGGAATCGAACCCGCGTCTTTCGGGTCAGCAACCAAGTGCCATAACCGCTGAGCCACCGCGGCGGGCGAAAACGTCAGAACAGAATAGTTGCTTGCTAGGCTGGTTGATTCACAGTAACTCATGTGACAGCGCGAATAACATTAAGGAACATTAGCTGTCCCTCTGTCGTCGCCCCTTCCTTAATTTCATTAAGAAGCGTTGCATTTTCGGGCGCGCTGGTACTGCATACTTTTTTTTAGAAATAATTGAGCACACACACGACAGGACACAAAAAGGGGCACACACAGGCGTGTGTCCCTTTCATGTACTGTCGTGTGTGTGCGCAGTTATTTCTAAAAAAAAGTAATTTTATTCGCGCCGAATTACGTACCGAACGCTGAAAATTTCTGCTCGTTTATTAACATATGCGGCCTCGACTTCATCAGTGAGCAGGATCGTTTCCTGTTTAGAGGATAGCAAGCGATCCCACCAAAGCAGTTAACAATGACTGTAGGCTGACTCGTACTACAAAAGTAAGAATGCGTACAGTACTAAAACTGGTCGCTTAGAGAAAACAGCCAGCTAAATTTCGTCGTACAACCGCTCTACGCAATCACTTTACTCGAGGTCACTTTAAAACCACGCCAAGGAACTTCGCCCGAGGTCCTGTCATGTTACAAAGGCTACTAGTTTTAGGCCATCTTTTTTTTTTTTGAGATCCTAAACGGCCGCTGTACGAGAACTGCAGGAACGCACCACCTTTGAAAAAAAAAATTCTTACTTTTCAGCCTGTCACGGGCACATAACTTCCGACAGCGCTGCCGATAGCGGGCATAGATAGACGAAAAAGTAATATGGACATTTAGAACAAGGAGACCCATCGGTTAGTGGCACAGGGAATAGCGGGGCGCCGGTCCGCAGGCGCAAGACAAAATGACTCGATTGCACTTCTCTATGCCTTTCCCTGTCCACTCTTTGTCACTTTATTTTTCATGTTTTTTATTTTAATTTTGTATGATTTTTATTTTTATATATTTCCAATTTTATTATTTGGATATTTTTGTTTGCATTTAATTTAAAATTTTTATGTGCTGTTTATTTTCATTTTATATTTTTATTTCTGTACATATGTGTTGGTTAATCAGTTTTTACTATTTATTTCAATTACGATGCAACTTATTATTGACAGTTCGTGCGGACAACTTCCGCCTGCAACTTCCGTCCACGCCACTCATGAGCCAAGAAAGGCTTTCGCCTTAATAACGCCCTTCCGTTTCTTGTCCTGCGCATGCGCGCTCTGGAGCCCCTTTATACCCTTACGCCCCTCACCGATAGGATCATCCTATTCTAAATGTCTCGACATTCGTCCATACGCGCCTAGATTGCAAGACACGACAGAATCAGAAAACTAGACATCTCAGCCGATTTTAGATGGTCATATTCGCTGCAATGTTTCCCCATTGAGCTCGTAAGTTGCAGGCCAACCCAGTTTAAAAGCAGAAGGAACGTACCACCAGGTGTTCGACGCGCGGAAACATCTCCGCAGCAAGAGTAATGTCACGTGTGCCCGCCACGCTTTCTAGCGCACCGGTGCAGGTCAGCGAAGTGAGCAGCGTGATATGGGTGAAGTCAGTCCTTCTTGCACACACTGTCTGCGCGCGTAGTTGGGGCTCCTCCACGAAAGGCTCCAAGACGATGCGCGCGTCGATGCGATGCAACTGGAAGCAGATTGGAGAGGAATAAATCAGAGCAGTCACACACGGGAAGATGGTAACGTGTGACATTTCTAAAAACTAATGGTTGGCCTAAGAAGTGTGCAATTGTTCATCCCTTGCAATCGGCAGAAACGAGAGTGGACACAGTTCAGAGCGAATAAGGGAGTAATTACTCATTGCCGCCGCGGAGGTTATGACGCTCGGCTGCTGACCCGAAAGACGTGGGTTCGATCCCGGCCTCGGCGGTCGCATTTAGATTGAGGCGAAATTCAAAAGGCCCCTGTACTGTTCGATGTCAGTGCACATTAAAGAACCGCAGGTTTTCCGGAGCCCTTCACTAAGGCGTCCCTCATAGCACGAGTCGCTTTGGGACGTTAAACACCCATAAACCCATAAAACTCATTGGCATCCACCCAAGCGCAACCATATACGGCTACAAAGGAAAGCTGCGCTTGGGTGGATGGCAATGAGTAATTACTCCCTTTTTACACATTTATTCCACCTTGGGGGATTCCCCTAAACATTTGACCAACAGTTCAGAGGTGTCCGTATACGTAGCAAACGAAATCAACCCGTAGTGCTTAGGGCACCTGGTGCACGCGGCCAAGAACAGCCTGATTAGCATTACTGAAAATAATTTGCCTTTCATGTGACCATACTTCAAGCATGGGAGGCAATAAAACTTTCCTAAGCTTTTAGTTCTTCAAGTAGAAATTCTTATTGCAATAAAATCGTAAGAGAGCGCAAGACTGCATATATGTAGGTAGCTTAGCTGTACCGAGGCGGGTTTAGTTATATAAAAGGTGTCGTTCTACTGCGTCATCGCCCACAGATGAAAAGGCCGCTTCGTCTTCTGCTTCCGAGGTTCACACACGAACAAACAAGAAAACGCTTTTCGCTGTCTATTGGTGGCGGTGTTACAGAAAGGTGACAGATTCACGAGGTGTGCGCACTACATTACCTGCACTGTCCTTACGAAGCCGACCCTTGCGTATAAAATTCCCATCGACTAAATGAACGCGACAGCTTTCGGCTACAAGCTACGATGACGGCGCCATCTGAATCATATAAAGTTATCATAGCTGCCAATGTGAAGATGTCCCGCAGCGCTACCAGTTCGCGCGTGTTGGAGTACAGAACGCGAAAGATCACCATCTAGAGCAAGTGGATAGAGAGGCAGTGACGCAACTTTTGTGAGGGCAGAAGTGCAGCTGTCTCTTGAGCTACTGAATTATTCCTC
>JARKHS020015403.1:0-18403 GCA_030143305.2 Amblyomma americanum
TAAATAAGAAGGAACACGTCCGCGACAGGACTCGAACCTGCAATCTTCTAATCCGAAGTCAGACGCCTTATCCATTAGGCCACGAAGACGGATTCCTCCTCCACTCACTTCCCAGCGCATAAAAGCCGCGCTGTTGTGTACACTCCACTGGAAAGGAAAACAGGGCCAGAAAGGTGTGTCCCGTTCATTCCACGCAGCCCATTTCACAGCTCTTCTCAACCTTAGCGATGCCTGCATGTACTGTAGGGGAGAGTGTGTACCCACCATTGTCATAAGCGCCTTGTCAGTGAGCGATGTCTAAAAATAAAAAGGAACACGTCCGCGACAGAACTCGAACCTGCAATCTTCTGATCCGAAATCAGACGCCTTATCCATTAGGCCACGCGGACGGATTCTTCCTCCACTCACTTCCCAGCGCATAAAAGCCGCGCTGTTGTGTACACTCCACTGGAAAGGAAAACAGGGCCAGAAAGGTGTGTCCCGTTCATTCCACGCAGCCCATTTCACAGCTCTTCTCAACCTTAGCGATGCCTGCATGTACTGTAGGGGAGAGTGTGTACCCACCATTGTCATAAGCGCCTTGTCAGTGAGCGATGTCTAAAAATAAAAAGGAACACGTCCGCGACAGGACTCGAACCTGCAATCTTCTGATCCGAAGTCAGACGCCTTATCCATTAGGCCACGCGGACGGATTCTTCCTCCACTCACTTCATAACGCATAAAAGCCGCGCTGTTGTGTACACTGCCCTGGAAAGGAAAACAGGGCCAGAAAGGTGTGTCCCGTTCATTCCACGCGGCCCATTTCACAGCTCTTCTCAACCTTAGCGATGCCTGCATGTACTGTAGGGGAGAGTGTGTACCCACTAATGTCATCAGAGCTTGGTCAGTGAGCGATGTTTATAAACAAAACGGAACACGTCCGCGACAGGACTCGAACCTGCAATCTTCTGATCCGAAGTTAGACGCCTTATCCATTAGGCCACGCGGACGGATTCTTCCTCCACTCACTTCCCAACGCATAAAATCCGCGCTGTTGTGTACACTCCACTGGAAATAATAATAATAATAATATTAATAATAATATTAAGAATAATAATAATAATAATAATAATAATAATTAAAATTGGTTTTTGGTGGAAAGGAAATGGCGCAGTATCTGTCTCATATATCGTTGGACACCTGAACCGCGCCGTAAGGGAAGGGATAAATGAGGGAGTGAAAGAAGAGAGGAACAAATAGGTCCGTAGTGGAGGGCTCCGGAAAAATTGCGACCACCTGAGGATCTTTAACGTGCACTGACATCGCACAGCACACGGGCGCCTTAGCGTTTTTCCTCCAAAAAAACGCAGCCGCCGCGGTCGGCTGCGTTTTTATGGAGGAAAGGAAAACAGGGCCAGAAAGGTGTGTCCCGTTCATTCTACGCGGCCCATTTCACAGCTCTTCTCAACCTTAGCGATGCCTGCATGTACTGTAGGGGAGAGTGTGTACCCACTATTGTCATCAGAGCTTGGTCAGTGAGCGATGTTTATAAATAAAAAGGAACACGTCCGCGACAGGACTCGAACCTGCAATCTTCTGATCCGAAGTTAGACGCCTTATCCATTAGGCCTCGCGGACGGATTCTTCCTCCACTCACTTCCCAACGCATAAAAGCCGCGCTGTTGTGTACACTCCACTGGAAAGGAAAACAGGGCCAGAAAGGTGTGTCCCGTTCATTCCACGCGGCCCATTTCACAGCTCTTCTCAACCTTAGCGATGCCTGCATGTACTGTTGGGGAGAGTCTGTACCCACTATTGTCATCAGAGCTTGGTCAGTGAGCGATGTTTATAAATAAGAAGGAACACGTCCGCGACAGGACTCGAACCTGCAATCTTCTAATCCGAAGTCAGACGCCTTATCCATTAGGCCACGAAGACGGATTCCTCCTCCACTCACTTCCCAGCGCATAAAAGCAGCGCTCTTGTGCACACTCCACTGGAAAGGAAAACAGGGCCAGAAAGGTGTGTCCCGTTCATTCCACGCGGCCCGTTTCACAGCTCTTCTCAACCTTAGCGATGCCTGCACGCACTGTAGGGGAGAGTGTGTGCCCACCATTGTCATAAGCGCTTTGTCAGTGAGCGATGTCTAAAAATAAAAAGGAACACGTCCGCGACAGGACTCGAACCTGCAATCTTCTGATCCGAAGTCAGACGCCTTATCCATTAGGCCACGCGGACGGATTCTTCCTCCACTCACTTCCCAGCGCATAAAAGCCGCGCTGTTGTGTACACTCCCCTGGAAAGGAAAACAGGGCCAGAAAGGTGTGTCCCGTTAATTCCACGCGGCCCATTTCACAGCTCTTCTCAACCTTTGCGATGCCTGCACGCACTGTAGGGGAGAGTGTGTACCCACGATTGTCATAAGCGCTTTGTCAGTGAGCGAAGTCTAAAAATAAAAAGGAACACGTCCACGACAGGAACGAACCTGCAGTCTTCTGATCCGAAGTCAGACGCCTTATACATTAGGCCACGCGGACGGATTCTTCCTCCACTCACTTCCCAACGCATAAAAGCCGCGCTGTTGTGTACACTCCCCTGGAAAGGAAAACAGGGCCAGAAATGTGTGTCCCGTTCATTCCACGCGGCCCATTTCACAGCTCTTCTCAACCTTAGCGATGCCTGCATGTACTGTAGGGGAGAGTGTGTACCCACCATTGTCATAAGCGCTTTGTCAGTGAGCGATGTCGAAAATAAAAAGGAACACGTCCGCGATAGGACTCGAACCTGCAATCTTCTGATCCGAAGTCAGACGCCTTATCCATTAGGCCACGCGGACGGATTCTTCCTCCACTCACTTCCCAGCGCATAAAAGCCGCGCTGTTGTGTACACTCCACTGGAAAGGAAAACGGCCAGAAATGTGTGTCCCGTTCATTCCACGCGGCCCATTTCACAGCTCTTCTCAACCTTAGCGATGCCTGCATGTACTGTAGGGGAGAGTGTGTACCCACCATTGTCATAAGCGCTTTGTCAGTGAGCGATGTCTAAAAATAAAAAGGAACACGTCCGCGACAAGACTCGAACCTGCAATCTTCTGATCCGAAGTCAGACGCCTTATCCATTAGGCCACGCGGACTTTTTTTTTATTGCCGACTTTGACATTCAAAACACACAAGATCAACGATTAAAACGTGTCGGCAGACCTTTGCCTGACACGGCATGTTAAATTTTTTTCAGTCTTGCCAAATCATCAAGCACATCGATCCATTTTGGCTGTTCAGGGAGGGCCTTATACGCCTCCCTAAATCGCACAACATTTTGAATGAAATGTTCCCGTACAGGTTTCACTTGTTCATCTGCATGGTTAAACTCCATTCTGGTTTTCCACAAGCTGTGAAGTCCCAGGAGCATTACTGCATCAAATGGAAAATCATCTGTTTTGTGAAAAGGTAGAAATCTTATGCCATATACATCTAATGGTAGGTCTTTCTTTAAAGTTCTCTTAAGGACACCCCAGAAAAAAATGGGATCCCAACAGTCCAAAAACACATGTTCAATGGTTTCCGGTTTGTGGCACAGGAAACAGTTTGTTGACCAAGGGACGAAAAGACCTTTATCGTGCATCCACGTTTTCACTGATAAGGTATTAGTGTGGAGTTTAAAGAAAAAGGATTTGATCGCTGGCAATATTGGCATCTTCTTAACTCTTTTAAGCACATCAGCTCCTGGGCCTGCAATGTGTGGCAAACGATATATCGGCAGAGGAAGCATTGTGTCCACTAAGTCCACGTACAATTTTTTTTTCTTGACATTACACAAATACTCCATGGAAAACCGAACATGCAGCATTCTGTACGCGAGCACAACTTCTTTAAGGTACCCTCTTATCGCACCATTTACATGTACCGAACTTACAAGAAGGTCAGGAAGAAGTCGACAAAGCCGTACTTGCATTACGGTCCGAAGGAAGACATCATTTTTATCCCGTAGGTACATGAAACGCGAGACAACTTGTCTCAAAAATAAATGGGCCAGGCCAAGCCCACCTTTCTTCACAGAAAGAAACAAGTTTTTTCGACTCGTCCTTTCCCAGGTCGAAGCCCAAATAATAACCGCAAATACACGATGAAGTTTTTGAATGCTTGCCCGGGAATCACTGAGCATATTCATCACATACCACACTTTAGCAGTAAGGAACAGGTTGCAGATAATGGCTCGCGAAAACATCGATAACTGTCTCCCTTGCCATGCATCACTTCTTTCCTTGGCCCTCGATGCTTGGTCAAGCCAGTACGGATCTGGGTCCCGGTAACTGTCAAGGGGTACTCCTAAATACAACGCTGGAGTGGTGGACCGACCAGCGCATCCGAGAATAGTGTTCAGGCGTGACGTCCCAGCCAGCGTGCCAGAACCCGATGCTTTTTTCCCAGTTGATCTGGGCTCCAGTGCAGCTACAAAATTTGTGCACTACGTTCGTTACCTCAGAAATACTTTCTGTATTTGCACAAAATACAGCGATGTCATCAGCATAAGCCAAGATTTTTACGTGCGCTGATTGCAGCCTG
Source organism: Amblyomma americanum (assembly GCA_030143305.2). Lineage (NCBI taxonomy): Eukaryota > Metazoa > Arthropoda > Arachnida > Ixodida > Ixodidae > Amblyomma > Amblyomma americanum. Next base: position 4,543 of record JARKHS020015403.1, read on the forward strand.
AAACCCGTTATGCATTCATTATTCCGGATGGCCAAACAAAGTGGCTGAAGGTACGCCGCGAACAGCAATGGCGACAGGGGACAACCCTGTTTTACAGAAGGTCGCACTTGCAGGCTGCCAGTGAGTTCGCCGTTCACAACAATCTGAGTCGTACAGTTTGCGTATGCCATTCTACCACCTTCTGTTATTATTCGGCCAACATTCGCATGCTCTAGTACGGCAAACAGGACGTCATGAGACACCCGGTCAAAGGCTTTTGCCAGATATAGTTGTATCATCGCCACTCGGTCATCAAAAGAGTCACAGCATTCTAGTATGGACCGCGCCACGTGTATGTTCGTAGCGATACTTCGACCTTTAATGCCACACGTTTGGTGCGTGCCTACAATCTATGTTATAACACTCTGCAGTCTCTTCGCCAACACCTTCATGAAAATCTTGTAGTCGACGTTTGTGAGGCTTATCGGGCGATAACACCCCACCATCAGGAGCTTTTCAGCATCATCGGTTTTAGGAATGACCACTATGTGCGAAGTTGTGAAGGACAGCGGAACACGTTTTTTCTCATAACTTTCAACGACAATGACTTGCAGTATCTGGGCTATTGCAGTTTTGAAAGCTTTGTAGAAAGCTGCTCCCATGCCGTCGGGGCCAGGAGCTTTACTGGTTGGCAATGCATCTATCGCGTCCTCTATTTCTTGCAAGGAAATCGTCTGTTCGAGCCGTATTTTGATTTCTTCGTCAAGTTTCGGCATAAGTGGTAGAAATTCGCAATGGAAGCCCCTTTCCGCTTTCCGCGAATGACCCAGCATATCTTTGAAGTGATCACAGATTGTTTCCTTGATTACGCTACTGTCTGCCGAAACCCCTGCCCCAGTGTTATTTGTCGTATTTGCTTTCGGCACGAGTATCGTTTTTCATCGGATATCGCTCATTTTGTTGGTGTTTCCCCTGCCCATAGCTGCTCAGTACGCGCCTGAATAACTGCCGCAGTATACTTATCGGCGTCCATTATATCCAGCTGGGCTTTGACATCCCTGATTTCATTAAAACATGTGCCTGGTTGGTCGCTTTCTATACACGTGAGGTATTCAAGCTGTTAACGAAGCTCTGCTTCCTTTTGTTTCTCCGCATATTTCAACTGCGTACCTTTTTCAATCGCTCTTATTTTTACCCTTTGCTTAAACTCCTCCCACTCTGCAGCGAAGTTCGACGGTTGCGCTCTAATTAGCTTCTCTAGTTCTTGCTTTACTTCCTTAACAAATCCTTCGTAGTCCAACAACTTAATATTTAATTTCCATAAATTCCAATTAAACCGCTTTTTGCTTTTGCTGCCTGCCAAAGGCTGTAATCACTAGGGCGTAGTCACTGAAAGCCACAGGTCTGACATCATACAATCTGCAGAGTGAAAAAAGTTCTGCCGACACATACACTCTGTCCAATCGGGCATGGCTATTGCCCTGAAAATGGGTATACCGTGTACAAGGGCCATTGGTGAAAACACTTCCAATATCTTCTAAATTATGGCCATGGACCAATTCGTTCAAGACATCAGCACTCCTATCTCTCAGAAACGAACTTCTTGCACGATCGGTAGCCTGACAGACGCAGTTGAAATCGCCCAGTGGGATTAGTACTTTGTCACAGTTTAGTTATGTCTCAAAGCGGACAAAGAATACTCTTCGCTCGGACTCCGCATTTGGTGCATACACACAAATAACTCGGAACTCAACGACAGAGTACAAAAAATCAACGACAAGAAGACGGCCGCTATCACACGAGAAAAGTGACTGCACCGTAATACCGAAATTATTGCGAAGAAAAAGCACGCAGCCGCCAGAGGCACCTACAGAATGACACACACATACTTCAAAGTGCGTACGGAAAACGGACACCATACGTTCTGTAGCTTCTTGGCCTTCAATTTTTGTTTCTTGTATTGCAACTACGTGCAGATCGTTGCCTAGAAGAAGGCGACTGAGCTGGCATTGTCGCCTTCTTGCTGCAAGGCCTCGCACGTTTAAAGTGTCTACAGGCAGCGCTTCAGTTAAAATGAGAGCCATATCGAGAAAAAAAAAACGCCTTATTTTATGGTGTCTGCCTAGGCCACGCGGACGGATTCTTCCTCCACTCACTTCGCAGCGCATAAAAGCCGCGCTGTTGTGTACACTCCACTGGAAAGGAAAACAGGGCCGGAAAGGTGTGTCCCATTCATTCCACGCGGCCCGTTTCACAGCTCTTCTCAACCTTAGCGATGCCTGCATGTACTGTAGGGGAAAGTGTGTACCCACCATTGTCATAAGCGCTTTGTCAGTGAGCGATGTCTAAAAATAAAAAGGAACACGTCCGCGACAGGACTCGAACCTGCAATCTTCTGATCCGAAGTCAGACGCCTTATTCATTAGGCCACGCGGACGGATTCTTCCTCCACTCACTTCCCAGCGCATAAAATCCGCGCTGTTGTGTACACTCCACTGGAAAGGAAAACAGGGCCAGAAAGGTGTGTCCCGTTCATTCCACGCGGCCCATTTCACAGCTCTTCTCAACCTTAGCGATGCCTGCATGTACTGTAGGGGAGAGTGTGTGCCCACCATTGTCATAAGCGCTTTGTCAGTGAGCGATGTCTAAAAATAAAATGGAACACGTCCGTGACAGGACTCGAACCTGCAATCTTCTGATCCGAAGTCAGACGCCTTATCCATTAGGCCACGCGGACGGATTCTTCCTTTTTTTATTTTTTTTGCCGACTTTGACATTCAAAACACACAAGATGAACGACTAAAACGTGTCGGCAGACCTTTGCCTGACACGGCATGTTAAAATTTTTTTCAGTCTTGCCAAATCATCAAGCACATCGATCCATTTTCGCTGTTCAGGGAGGGCCTTATACGCCTCCCTAAATCGCACAACATTTTGAATGAAATGTTCCCGTACAGGTTTCACTTGTTCATCTGCATTGTTAAACTCCATTCTGGTTTTCCACAAGCTGTGAAGTCCCAGGAGCATTACTGCATCAAATGAAAAATCATCTGTTTTGTGAAAAGGTAGAAATCTTATGCCATATGCATCTAATGGTAGGTCTTTCTTTAAAGTTCTCTGAAGGACATCCCAGAAAAAAATGGGATCCCAACAGTCCAAAAACACATGTTCAATGGTTTCCGGTTTGTGGCACAGGAAATAGTTTGTTGACCAAGGGACGAAAAGACCTTTATCGTGCATCCACGTTTTCACTGATAAGGTATTAGTGTGGAGTTTAAAGAAAAAGGATTTGATCGCTGGCAATATTGGCATCTTCTTAACTCTTTTAAGTACATCAGCTCCTGGGCCTGCAATGTGTGGCAAACGATATATCGGCAGAGGAAGAATTGTGTCCACTAAGTCCACGTACAATTTTTTTTCTTGACATTACATAAATACTCCATGGAAAACCGAACATGCAGCATTCTGTACGCGAGCACAACTTCCTTAAGGTACCCTCTTATCGCACCATTTACATGTACCGAACTTACAAGAAGGTCAGGAAGAAGTCGACAAAGCCGTACTTGCATAACGGTCCGAAGGAAGACATCATTTTCATCCCGTAGGTACATGAAACGCGAGACAACTTGTCTCAAAAATAAATGCGCCAGGCCAAGCCCACCTTTCTTCACAGAAAGAAACAAGTTTGTTCGACTCATCCTTTCCCACGTCGAAGCCCAAATAAAAACCGCAAATACACGATGAAGTTTTTGAATGCTTGCCCGGGAAGCACTGAGCACATTCATCACATACCACACTTTAGCAGTAAGGAACAGATTGCAGATAATGGCACGCGAAAACATCGATAACTGTCTCCCTTGCCATGCATCACTTCTTTCCTTGGCCCTCGATGCTTGGTCAAGCCAGTACGGATCTGGGTCCCGGTAACTGTCAAGCGGTACTCCTAAATACAACGCTGGAGTGGTGGACCAGCGCATCCGAGAATAGTGTTCAGGCGTGACGTCCCAGCCACCGTGCCAGAACCCGTTGCTTTTTTCCCAGTTGATCGGGGCTCCAGTGCAGCTACAAAATTTGTGCACTACGTTCGTTACCTCAGAAATACTTTCTGTATTTGCACAAAATACAGCGATGTCATCAGGATAAGCCAAGATTTTTACGTGCGCTGATTGCAGCCTGAAACCCGTTATGCATTCATTATTCCGGATGGCCAAGCAAATTGGCTCAAGGTACGCCGCGAACAGCAAAGGCGACAGGAAGGACGGATTCTTCCTCCACTCTCTTCCCAACGCATAAAAGCCGCGCTGTTGTGTACACTCCCCTGGAAAGGAAAACAGGGCCAGAAATGTGTGTCCCGTTCATACCACGCGGCCCATTTCACAGCTCTTCTCAACCTTAGCGATGCCTGCATGTACTGTTGTGGAGAGTGTGTACCCACCATTGTCATAAGCGCTTTGTCAGTGAGCGATGTCTAAAAATAAAAAGGAACACGCCCGCGACAGGACTCGTACCTGCGATCTTCTGATCCGATGTCAGACGCCTTATCCATTAGGCCACGCAGACGGAGTCTTCCTGCACTCACTTCCCAGCGCATAAAAGCCGCGCTGTTGTGTACACTCCACTGGAAAGGAAAACAGGGCCAGAAATGTGTGTCCCGTTCATTCCACGCGGCCCATTTCACAGCTCTTCTCAACCTTAGCGATGCCTGCATGTACTGTAGGGGAAAGTGTGTACCCACCATTGTCATAAGCGCTTTGTGAGTGAGCGATGTCTAAAAATAAAAAGGAACACGCCCGCGACAGGACTCGTACCTGCGATCTTCTGATCCGATGTCAGACGCCTTATCCATTAGGCCACGCAGACGGATTCTTCCTGCACTCACTTCCCAGCGCATAAAAGCCGGGCTGTTGTGTACACTCCACTGGAAAGGAAAACAGGGCCGGAAAGGTGTGTCCCGTTCATTCCACGCGGCCCGTTTCACAGCTCTTCTCAACCTTAGCGATGCCTGCATGTACTGTAGGGGAAAGTGTGTACCCACCATTGTCATAAGCGCTTTGTGAGTGAGCGATGTCTAAAAATAAAAAGGAACACGTCCGCGACAGGACTCGAACCTGCAATCTTCTGATCCGAAGTCAGACGCCTTATTCATTAGGCCACGCGGACGGATTCTTTCTCCACTCACTTCCCAGCGCATAAAATCCGCGCTGTTGTGTACAATCCACTGGAAAGGAAAACAGGGCCAGAAAGGTGTGTCCCGTTCATTCCACGCGGCCCATTTCACAGCTCTTCTCAACCTTAGCGATGCCTGCATGTACTGTAGGGGAGAGTGTGTACCCACTATTGTCATCAGAGCTTGGTCAGTGAGCGATGTTTATAAATAAAAAGGAACACGTCCGCGACAGGACTCGAACCTGCAATCTTCTGATCCGAAGTCAGACGCCTTATCCATTAGGCCACGCGGACGGATTCTTCCTTTTTATTTTTTTGCCGACTTTGACATTCAAAACACACAAGATGAACGATTAAAACGTGTCGGCAGACCTTTGCCTGACACGGCATGTTAAAATTTTTTTCAGTCTTGCCAAATCATCAAGCACATCGATCCATTTTGGCTGTTCAGGGAGGGCCTTATACGCCTCCCTAAATCGCACCACATTTTGAATGAAATGTTCCCGTACAGGTTTCACTTGTTCATCTGCATTGTTAAACTCCATTCTGGTTTTCCACAAGCTGTGAAGTCCCAGGAGCATTACTGCATCAAATGAAAAATCATCTGTTTTGTGAAAAGGTAGAAATCTTATGCCATATGCATCTAATGGTAGGTCTTTCTTTAAAGTTCTCTGAAGGACATCCCAGAAAAAAATGGGATCCCAACAGTCCAAAAACACATGTTCAATGGTTTCCGGTTTGTGGCACAGGAAATAGTTTGTTGACCAAGGGACGAAAAGACCTTTATCGTGCATCCACGTTTTCACTGATAAGGTATTAGTGTGGAGTTTAAAGAAAAAGGATTTGATCGCTGGCAATATTGGCATCTTCTTAACTCTTTTAAGTACATCAGCTCCTGGGCCTGCAATGTGTGGCAAACGATATATCGGCAGAGGAAGCATTGTGTCCTCTAAGTCCACGTACAATTTTTTTTCTTGACATTACACAAATACTCCATGGAAAACCGAACATGCAGCATTCTGTACGCGAGCACAACTTCTTTAAGGTACCCTCTTATCGCACCATTTACATGTACCGAACTTACAAGAAGGTCAGGAAGAAGTCGACAAAGCCGTACTTGCATTACGGTCCGAAGGAAGACATCATTTTCATCCCGTAGGTACATGAAACGCGAGATAACTTGTCTCAAAAATAAATGCGCCAGGCCAAGCCCACCTTTCTTCACAGAAAGAAACAAGTTTGTTCGACTCGTCCTTTCCCACGTCGAAGCCCAAATAAAAACCGCAAATACACGATGAAGTTTTTGAATGCTTGCCCGGGAAGAACTGAGCACATTCATCACATACCACACTTTAGCAGTAAGGAACAGGTTGCAGATAAAGGCACGCGAAAACATCAATAACTGTCTCCCTTGCCATGCATCACTTCTTTCCTTGGCCCTCGATGCTTGGTCAAGCCAGTACGGATCTGGGTCCCGGTAACTGTCAAGGGGTACTCCTAAATACAACGCTGGAGTGGTGGACCAGCGCATCCGAGAATAGTGTTCAGGCGTGACGTCCCAGCCACCGTGTCAGAACCCGTTGCTTTTTTCCCAGTTGATCTGGGCTCCAGTGCAGCTACAAAATTTGTGCACTACGTTCGTTACCTCAGAAATACTTTCTGTATTTGCACAAAATACAGCGATGTCATCAGGATAAGCCCAAGATTTTTACGTGCGCTGATTGCAGCCTGAAACCCGTTATGCATTCATTATTCCGGATGGCCAAGCAAATTGGCTCAAGGTACGCCGCGAACAGCAAAGGCGACAGGGAGGACGGATTCTTCCTCCACTCTCTTCCCAACGCATAAAAGCCGCGCTGTTGTGTACACTCCCCTGGAAAGGAAAACAGGGCCAGAAAGGTGTGTCCCGTTTATTCCACGCGGCCCATTTCACAGCTCTTCTCAACCTTAGCGATGCCTGCATGTACTGTAGGGGAGAGTGTGTACCCACCATTGTCATAAGCGCCTTGTCAGTGAGCGATGTCTAAAAATAAAAAGGAACACGTCCGCGACAGGACTCGTACCTGGGATCTTCTGATCCGAAGTCAGACGCCTTATCCATTAGGCCACGCTTTTTTTTTCTTTATTGCCGGTATTTTGACCCACATGAAAAGAAGGCACATATTCATACATAAGCACTAAAACACAACCAACATCTTTGTTAAAACAACGGCCGCTCAGCTTGTGCGGTCACGCTCATGCTAAAATTCCTTCATCGCCAATAATAACTCAACACGTGACAGCCACTCTGGACTACATTCCAGCATCTTTTTCTCCTGAACAAAGTTGATTATGCTTTCTTTGAAATATTGACGTGCCGGTCTTGCATCGAGATCGGCGTGCCTTACTGCCATTCTGCATTTCCAAATACTGTGTCGGGCTATTAGCATGATCAAATCAAATGGGGTACCGTCATCACTTTCAATTGGCAAATAGCGAATTCCGTACCCATCAAGCGGAAATTCTTTTTTGATTGTGCGCTGAAGCACATCCCAAAGGAACACAGCATCCCAGCATTCAAGGAACACATGCTCAATTGTCTCCTGCTTTCTGCATATTATACAGTGAGTACCCCAGGGAACAAAAAAACCTTTTTCAGCCATCCACGGTTTGACAGTCAGAGTTCCAGTGTGTAATTTGAAAAAGAAAGTCTTAACACCAGACGGGACTAACATTGCCTTAACACGCTTTAGTACCTTGTTACCTATACCTTCCCTGTAAAGGGACCGATATAAAGGCACGGGGAGAACCACACTACAGAGGTCTTTATACAGTTTTTCCCGGTTGACTTCACTCAGGTATTGGAGTGAAAACCGCGCCATCAAAAACCTACATGAAACCACAACTTCGCGTAGAAAACCATGCACTCCACCGGGCATACTGCCAGCAGAGACAACCATATTAGGCAAGTGCTTTTCCCCAGGCGAAGTTGACAGACAGTGTGTAGAAACGGGTGCTTAACGTCCCGAAGAAATAAATACCGATTGACAACCTGTCTCAAAAACAAATGTGACAAACTGAGTCCTCCATTTCGAACTCGTAGAAATAAATTGGTGCGGCTTGATCTTTCCCAGGAAGATGCCCACACGAACACTGCAAACACCCGATGAAATATTTGGATATGAACCCTGGAGCAATGCAAGACTTGAAGGACATACTAAAGTTTGCTCACTAAAAATATGTTGCAAATTGTGGCTCTCGAGAACATTGACCAATTCCATCCATTCCATTTATTCACTCTTTCCCTCATTTTATCCACTTCACTCCTCCAGTAGGCCTCGCTGTCTTTGTAACACTCAAGAGGAACTCCCAAGTATTTAACAGGAGTCGTAGTAAAACTCATGTTGGCAAAAGTGTCTGGGGCCTCCGGCCAATCCCCGTGCCAGAATCCCAGGCACTTACTCCAGTTCACCGCGCTGCCACTGGCCGCACAAAAACTTTTAACACACTTAACAGCCTGTGTTACACTGTCGTAATCATTACAAAACATGGCTATATCATCCGCATAAGCCAACAGTCGGACTTCTAACTGATGTAGTTTAAAACCGCGCATACAATCGCTCTGTATCACGCTCAAACAAAATGACTCTATATACAAACAAAACAACAGTGGCGAAAGAGGGCAACCCTGGCGCACCGAGCGTTTGACTGGAATGCGTGAACCCACAACCTTGTTGACAATTAGACTTGTCGTGCAATCCTGGTACGCCATGGCGACCCCGCCTCGAATAATTCTACCCACATTCACATGATCTAGAATGCACGAGAATTTCATGAGGCACCCTATCGAAAGCTTTCTCCAGATCAATTTGGATCATTGCCACTTGTGTGCCCATTGCGTCGCAGCACTCAAGGATACTACGCGCTACATATATATTTGAGAAAATAGATCGGCCTTTAATACCGCACGTTTGATGCGGCCCCACCAGGTCAGTAATGACTGTCTGCAATCGCTTAGCCAAAATTTCCATCATTATCTTATAGTCTCCATTTGTGAGGCAAATTGGACGGTAGGAAGTTACTCTGCGCAATACAGAGGGGTCTTCTGATTTCGGTATAAGAACAGTGTGGGAGGATGTGAAGGAAGGCGGCAGTACATTGAGATCGAATGCCTCATTATAGACAGCAGCTAAAACTGGTGAAATTGTTCTTTTTAGACGTTTATAAAAGGCTGAGGTCAGACCATCCGGGCCCGGAGACTTCCCCGGCTGCAAGCTTTCAATGGCGTTTTTCACCTCCTCTACTGAGATAGCTGCCTCCAATAATTCCTTCGTACTGTCGTCTAGGCTGGGCATCAACAAAAGGAAGTCCTTCTTGAAACGATCAATGTCAACTGAGCAGTTGGCAAATAACCCACTGTAGTGCTCGAAGAAAGCGCGCTCAATATCTTCTGCTGTGTCACTAACTTTTCCACCAACTTCAATTTCCACTATCTGATTGCGCCGCGCTGCCACTTTTCTGCGCCCAACGCTCTTTTTGATAGAACTTCCCCCGCTATCAGCTTTTCAGCTCTCGCTCGCACCAGAGCACCGTGGTATCTTTCGATGTCGAACTGTTCTATTTTATGCTTTAGTGCGCGAATATCGTCCATGAACATGCCGGGTCTACTACACTCTTCACTGATCAATTTTTCCAAGTTTCTGCGCATCGTTTTTTCCTCTGCCCCCTTTTGTCTGCGTATAGCGCTCGCCCGCTCCAATGCTTTCATTTTAACTGTCTGCTTGAAGTTCTCCCATTTTTCTCTGTACGTCGTATTACCCATATGTTTCATTGCATCAACTTGCGTCGTCACGTCTGCCATAAAAATTTCATCATCCAGTAATTTTGAATTCAATTTCCATAACTGCCACTCGAAGCTTCTTTTCCTTTCTTTCGTGCTTGCTACTAGAAAACTGACTAAGCAGTGATCAGTAAATGAAACAGCGCTCACTCGGTACTCCTTGCAAAAGGGTACCAAATCAAGGCTTACGTATGCTCTATCCAAACGAGCGTGGCTCGAAGCCTGAAAATGGGTGTACTGCGTATTTCTTCCACCACCAAGGCATTCAGCCACATCCGCCAAACTACTGTTCCCTATTATTTCATTTAGGGCAGTCGTGCTTGCATCCTTGTACGGTCGGGTGCTAGTTTTGTCCCGGGATGAAAGAACGCAGTTGAAATCGCCAATAAGAATGACCAACCTATTACACTGGGTATACTGTTTTAGCTGTTCAAAAAACCTGCACCTTTCCCCGGCAACAGTCGGCGCATACAAACAGATTACACGCCACTCCAAGGACGACAACAAGAAATCACATACAATAAACCATCCTGACGTGCATGACGTAACGGCTTCTATTTTAGCTCCTAGACTATGTCGGACCAACAATGCGCAGCCTGAAGAATATCCCACGGAATGGCTCACAATAGCACAGTATCGCGCTACGAGTTGCTGCACCATGCCCCCGGTTTCCACGTCGCCCTCGACTTTCGTCTCCTGCACTGCTAGAATGTCAAGGTCAAAGTCGCTTAACAGGCGGTACAGTTGACTCTGCTTCCTCCTTGAGGCAAGCCCTCGGACATTTAATGTTGCCACGCGAATGGACTTATCCATAGTCATCATAGCAGGGCGGGAAAGAAAACCGGGGGCATGGCGCTTACCTCACAACTGCGGTTTGATCCGGAGTGTGCTAGCACAGGGCGGTCCTCACGGCGGCATAGGCGGCGTTTCCGCCGTCTTGCGCGCCGCCGAAGTGTTCGGCAGCGGTCGAAATGAAGGACGCCGTCCAACAGTCGTCTTGGCTGGCGGCTCGTCTGCAGCAACGACACTAAGCTCCTTCCCATTTTCGCCTGCGTCGTGAGGTCGCTTTGCAGCGGCACTAATACTGTCGCTGTCCATCACGGTGACTGGTGCCGGCTCGGTGGGTGGTTTCTCGCCTCCTCCGGGAGAGGGGTGGCCCGTAGTGCTTGCCTCATCCTTCTCGTTTCCGCCTTCTGCGTCGTCATGTAGCCGCTTGTCTGCGGGTTTATCTCCGCCGTCAATTAGTTGTTCCCCTTGAAAGTTCGACGATGCACCTTGCGTAACCAGGTTACGGCTCGTCCTTGCTGTTTCCTCTGAGTCTTCCTCGTCCATCAGGTGGTCCGATATGTCGTTTGCCTGCACTGGTCCGGCTACGCTGGCGTACGTCTTTGCGCAATCAGCATCGACGTGGCCGAAACGACGACAACGACTACAGCGCGGCACTTTGCAGTCGCGACGTATGTGCCCGGTGCTCTTGCAGCGCAGACACAGAGGAGCGCGGCCCGGCACAACAACAAGAGTTAGCTCTCCGGCTATCTTGAGCTGATGCAGAATATCGTCTATTTTGACGTCGGCATGCAATTTTAGTCCAACTGTACGAGTCGTCGACCCTTTTTCAGTGACACCGAGCGCCCGCCACTTCTCCCGGGTCACTTCCAACACCTTCCCGTAGGGCGACAGTGCCACTCGAACGTCTTCGTCGGTAACGACATGCAGCAACCAGTGCAGCTTTACGCGAACCTCTCGGTTATTCGGATCAATGAGCAAACATGGGCGATCCTTTACCTTCACGTCGACGGCCAAAAGCAGCTTCTGAGCAGCATCAGCAGTTGTCATTGTCACAGCCCACACGTGGTTCATTTGATACGCCCCCAACGCCACAACGTCGGGAAGCGCACCAAGGTTGGCCAAAGTGTCCCGGTAGTCTTCAACACGATACGGCCGGGCTCTTGGATCGCCGTGCATGAAAACGGTGTTGGCGACGATGCGTCCGGATGGCAGATTGGGCAGAATAACCTGGTAATCATCGGCAGTAGCCGCAAAAAACCTGTTACCGCGGCCCGACTGGGCCGCTGAAACCGCTCCGACGGAGCTCATGATAACGCGTCCGTCCCGCTCGGTAGCCGGAAGTCGAATCCATCCATTATGCCACGCGGACGGATTCTTCCTCCACTCACTTCCCAGCGCATAAAAGCCGCGCTGTTGTGTACACTCCACTGGAAAGGAAAACAGGGCCAGAAAGGTGTGTCCCGTTCATTCCACGCAGCCCATTTCACAGCTCTTCTCAACCTTAGCGATGCCTGCATGTACTGTAGGGGAGAGTGTGTACCCACCATTGTCATAAGCGCCTTGTCAGTGAGCGATGTCTAAAAATAAAAAGGAACACGTCCGCGACAGAACTCGAACCTGCAATCTTCTGATCCGAAATCAGACGCCTTATCCATTAGGCCACGCGGACGGATTCTTCCTCCACTCACTTCCCAGCGCATAAAAGCCGCGCTGTTGTGTACACTCCACTGGAAAGGAAAACAGGGCCAGAAAGGTGTGTCCCGTTCATTCCACGCAGCCCATTTCACAGCTCTTCTCAACCTTAGCGATGCCTGCATGTACTGTAGGGGAGAGTGTGTACCCACCATTGTCATAAGCGCCTTGTCAGTGAGCGATGTCTAAAAATAAAAAGGAACACGTCCGCGACAGGACTCGAACCTGCAATCTTCTGATCCGAAGTCAGACGCCTTATCCATTAGGCCACGCGGACGGATTCTTCCTCCACTCACTTCCCAACGCATAAAAGCCGCGCTGTTGTGTACACTGCCCTGGAAAGGAAAACAGGGCCAGAAAGGTGTGTCCCGTTCATTCCACGCGGCCCATTTCACAGCTCTTCTCAACCTTAGCGATGCCTGCATGTACTGTAGGGGAGAGTGTGTACCCACTAATGTCATCAGAGCTTGGTCAGTGAGCGATGTTTATAAACAAAACGGAACACGTCCGCGACAGGACTCGAACCTGCAATCTTCTGATCCGAAGTTAGACGCCTTATCCATTAGGCCACGCGGACGGATTCTTCCTCCACTCACTTCCCAACGCATAAAATCCGCGCTGTTGTGTACACTCCACTGGAAATAATAATAATAATAATATTAATAATAATATTAAGAATAATAATAATAATAATAATAATAATAATTAAAATTGGTTTTTGGTGGAAAGGAAATGGCGCAGTATCTGTCTCATATATCGTTGGACACCTGAACCGCGCCGTAAGGGAAGGGATAAATGAGGGAGTGAAAGAAGAGAGGAACAAATAGGTCCGTAGTGGAGGGCTCCGGAAAAATTGCGACCACCTGAGGATCTTTAACGTGCACTGACATCGCACAGCACACGGGCGCCTTAGCGTTTTTCCTCCAAAAAAACGCAGCCGCCGCGGTCGGCTGCGTTTTTATGGAGGAAAGGAAAACAGGGCCAGAAAGGTGTGTCCCGTTCATTCTACGCGGCCCATTTCACAGCTCTTCTCAACCTTAGCGATGCCTGCATGTACTGTAGGGGAGAGTGTGTACCCACTATTGTCATCAGAGCTTGGTCAGTGAGCGATGTTTATAAATAAAAAGGAACACGTCCGCGACAGGACTCGAACCTGCAATCTTCTGATCCGAAGTTAGACGCCTTATCCATTAGGCCTCGCGGACGGATTCTTCCTCCACTCACTTCCCAACGCATAAAAGCCGCGCTGTTGTGTACACTCCACTGGAAAGGAAAACAGGGCCAGAAAGGTGTGTCCCGTTCATTCCACGCGGCCCATTTCACAGCTCTTCTCAACCTTAGCGATGCCTGCATGTACTGTTGGGGAGAGTCTGTACCCACTATTGTCATCAGAGCTTGGTCAGTGAGCGATGTTTA